>CAXIVM010001041.1:0-15000 GCA_964035705.1 Porites rus
CCAAACCCACTCGAAAGAAAGAAATCCACTTCGTTCTCACGGCCCCAAAGCCCCAGAGACGGCCGATTCCGCCACAGCGGAAGCAAGCCAGGTTCCCTTACGCGCTCCCCCTTACTTCGGCCGGGGTCGGCGGATATAGCGTAATTATGCAAAACTATAACTATATATGGAACAAAAACTAGACGACGAGTGGCCCGAAAGCATTTTTCATCACGTAGGAGATCAGAGTGCGAGTTATCCGGTAAGTGTGTAGTGAGAAGTGTTAAGTCGAGTGAGTTGAGGTAGTGTGTGGGTTTCTGTGCGTGTGTCTATGTCCGTGTGGAAACGAGTCTGCGTATGTGTGTGTTCGTGGAAGTTGAGGGAGTGTGTGGGTGTCTGTGTGCGACGCGGCCTCCCAAACCCCCCACCAGCGGCCAAGCGGTGACAGCCCAGCTCATCGTCGTGAGCATCTGGGCTGCTGGTAAGGGGACAATGGCAGCCAGCGTGCTGGCTTACCCACTTCAACTATGATGGCAGCCAGCGTGCTGGCTTTGCCATCTGGACAATGGCAGCCAGCGTGCTGGCTTACCCACTTCAACTATGATGGCAGCCAACGTGCTGGCTTTCCATCTGGACAATGGCAGCCAGCAAGCTGGCTTCCACTGCCTGTTGTCAGCCAGCAAGCTGGCTTCCACTGCCTGTTGTCAAAGGCACGTGTTAGTTGTACTACCAAGTCGCCAGTTCTCATCTTCCAGCTCCCCAGCTACTCCGCGCACTACAGTTATATACTACACCCTCGCCAGTTCGCAGCTACTACCCACTCGCCAGTTCTCCTCTTCCCATTTCCCAGCTACTCTCCATACTAAAGTTGTACTACCCAGTCGCCAGTTCTCATCTTCCCAGTCCCCAGCTACTCTGCGTACTAAAGTTGTACTACCAGGTCGCCAGTTCTCATCTTCCAGCTCCCCACCTACTCCGCATACTAAGGTTGTACTACACAGTCGCCAGTTCTCAGCTACTACCCACTCACCAGTTCTCATCTTCCCACTCCCCAGCTACTCTGCGTACTACTGTTGTACTACCAAGTCGCCACTTCTCATCTTCCAGCTCCCCCGCGACTCCGCGCACTACTAAAGTTGTACTACACAGTCGCCAGTTCTCAGCTACTACCCACTCACCAGTTCTCATCTTCCCACTCCCCAGCTACTCTGCGTACTACAATTGTACTACCCAGTCGCCACTAGTTTGTCATCTTCCAGCTCCCCCGCTACTCCGCGCACTACTAACGTTGTACTACAACATCGCCAGTTCTCAGCTACTCCGCGTACTAAAGTTGTACTACGCAGTCGCCAGTTCTCAGCTTCCAGCTCCACAGATTGCTCCGCGTACTAAAGTTGTACTACAAAGTCACCAGTTCTCAGCTTCCAGCTCCCCAGCAGCTCCGCGTACTACCGTTGTACTACCAAGTCGCCAGTGCTCATCTTCCAGCTCCCCAGATACGCCACGCCCTCCAGTTGTACTACCCACTCGCCAGTTCTCATCTTCCCGCTCCCCAGCTACTCCGCGCACTACTCTCGCACTACCACGTCGCCAGTTCTCCGCTTCCAGCTCCCCAGCTACTCTGCGTACTAGAGTTGCATACCGAATCGCACTCTCGCCTGTGTTTCGCGCTCTCGACACGCACGATCTCCGCAGAGGGTTGCGCGGGCAGCCGGCAAATCACACTCTCGCCTGCATTTCGCGCACTCGACACGCACGATCTCCGCAGAGGCTTGCGCGGGCAGCCGGCAAATCGCACTCTCGCGTGCATTTCGCGCACTCGACACGCGCGATCTCCGCAGAGGGTTGCGCGCGGACCGGACAAATCGCACTCTCGCCTGCACTCGACGCGCACGATCTCCGCAGAGGGTTGCGCGGGCAGCCGGCAAATCACACTCTCGCCTGCATTTCGCGCACTCGACACGCACGATCTCCGCAGAGGCTTGCGCGGGCAGCCGGCAAATCGCACTCTCGCGTGCATTTCGCGCACTCGACACGCGCGATCTCCGCAGAGGGTTGCGCGCGGACCGGACAAATCGCACTCTCGCCTGCATTTCGCGCACTCGACACGCACGATCTCCGCAGAGGGTTGCGCGCGCAGCTGGCAAATCGCACTCTCGCCTGCATTTCGCGCACTCGACACGCACCATCTCCGCAGAGGGTTGCGCGCGCACCGGACAAATCGCACTCTCGCCTGTATTTCGCGCACTCGACACGCACGATCTCCGCAGAGGGTTGCGCGCGGACCGGACAAATCGCACTCTCGCCTGCATTTCGCGCGCTCCACACGCACGATCTCTGCAGAGGGTTGCACTTTCGGTTGACGCTGTTCGTCCCACACTCCGCCTTCAAGAGAGAATTTATAAAGCGGGGAAATGTTTTTTCATTAGGACATCTCCCGTGCTAGTTTTCCATATTTACCATACTCACACTTGCCCTTGCATAGTCATTGCATGCTTGCATACTCACACTTGCATACTTTGACCCTCGCAATACTTCGCACTTGGATGCTTTCGCCCTGGCATACTTCGCACTTGGATGCTTTCGCTCTTCCACTGTGTGTGTGTGTCAGTGTGAGTGTCGAAGTGTAAGTGTGTCAGTGTGAGTGTCGAAGTGTAAGTGTCGAAGTGTCAGTGTTCAAAGGATTTTCCGGAAGAACCCTTCGCAATGCTTTCGGGAAATAAACACACACACACACATATATATATATATTTAGAAATAAGTACATGTACATCTCAACAATCTAGGTAGTTTAGTCCTGCAGATCCGAATTTGGAGGTCTGTAGGCAAGCATGGCATTGTGAGAGTGTGATGCCATGCGCCAGCACGCAGCAAAGAAACGGATCACTGCAAAAAGGCATTTGGGACATGATGCTGAATGGAGACACAAATCCTCCTCTCTGATATTTCAGTCTTCAGGTCAGCCGTTCTTCAACAAATACGACGTGGATGGCTCCTCAGTCTACTGCGGGTCATTTGCACTTTCTCTGAAAGTGCTACACACTGTAGCACTGTGCAAAACAATTATATAATTTTTGAATTTTTTTAGGAGCAAAAGCAGAGAGAAACTACGCTTTCTCCCGGCCTTTTATTCTGCCTTTTATTACTTTTTTCGGGATCTTTTACTTTTACTTTTGGTCCAGCACGTGAGCTTGGATTGGTCGTGTTGTCGGGATCAGGATGTGGACCGTTATGGCGCCCGCGCGGACTTGTACATGCCCGGCGATGCTGCCTCTCAAGGCTGGGAAGTCAAAAGGCTGAAGATCAACCTGTTGCAGTGGTGGAACAGGCTTCTACAGCGGTGTGAAGCACCTTCCTGGCATCGAATTGCCTATGGGCAATCTCGGATTGGCAGTAAAGGGCAGACCTGTCAGTGAAGAGGCCGATGTGACTGTTTCTGTGATTGCTTCGTGCTGCACTTGAGGGCACTGATGTGACTCTTGAGCCGCGAAGGCCACGGACGAGAGTGCAGCATTTGTCGGCCTTGTAGACAGCAGCGCTGCGCACACAGCGGCTTGGCAGCCAACCCACCGCAATTAGAGGGAGACTTGCAGAAGCTGCAAGTATGCTGTAAGATGATGAGAAAGCTGAACTAGGGTACAGTCCAGCTTGTTCAACTTTCACATTCCAGAGGAGATCCGACGCTGGGGCACAAGTTCTCAAAGCTTTCGAAAGGGGTTTCTGCAACAACCTCTTTCTCACGGGGTATTTCTTGGAATTCTGAGAGTGCTAATCTCTCAAATGCAATTCGTCTGACTGAGATCTTCGAGGGCCTTGGTTTGGTGATAGCAGTGATCTGATAGATTTGACAGTAAGGTAGTTCAACACTGCCCCCTCTTCCCAGGTGCTGAATTGGGAAGCAGCGAAGATGCTGGGATTCACCGGGCCAAACGACCCACGCTTTGCGACAGCAGCCAAGGTGGGGACAACAGACCATACATGTTGGCCCTATGACCTATGCATGATCATTTGGTAGCCTTTTTGTCGCGGCTTCGTCAATGGAGAGTGTTGTGGCAAATTTGTTCTCAGCTGATATCTCTGATAGTTTGCTTCTTGCTTTCTCCATGGTTGTTGTGGCCGGGGCGGAGTGGGAAGCTATGTAAGTCTTGAGCAGTTTGCACTGCAATAGGTCATTTGCATGCCAGCGGCTTGTATTTGGGAAACAATTCTATTGAGCAGTTGCACGATGGTTATTTACTTTTTCTCGTGAATCGCCCGCCTTTGTGATTGTTTTGATGGCACGTTGACGTTCTTGTCTTTGTTTATTGGGTGTTTTCCCTATTCACAGCTCAAAGGAACCAGTGATAGCCGCTAGCCAATACTGGCTAGTTTGATTAGCACCTGAATCGCACGGTGGTTGCTTGGATACATGCTTCCACAAAGGATCTTCTCGAACCGATCATACGCTCATACTGTTGATGGACAAAATCCTGCACCACCTCACCACTTTACCCTGGAAGGGTCGCATAGCAACCCCCGTGCCCCCTCATTCAATGTTGGCGCGACCCCTCTGAGGAGGTGGTGCAGGATTTTGGACCTTCAACTTGTTTTTGTTTTCTCACTCTGGTGGCCCCAATGTTGGTGCGACCCCTCTGAGGAGGTGGTGCAGGATTTTGGACCTTCAACTTGTTTTTGTTTTCTCACTCTGGTGGCCCCAATGTTGGCGCGACCCCGCTGAGGAGGTGGTGCAGGATTTTGGACCTTCAACTTGTTTTTGTTTTCTCACTCTGGTGGCCCCAATGTTGGCGCGACCCCTCTGAGGAGGTGGTGCAGGATTTTGGACCTTCAACTTGTTTTTGTTTTCTCACTCTGGTGGCCCCAATGTTGGCGCGACCCCGCTGAGGAGGTGGTGCAGGATTTTGGACCTTCAACTTGTTTTTGTTTTCTCACTCTGGTGGCCCCAATGTTGGCGCGACCCCTCGGAGGAGGTGGTGCAGGATTTTGGACCTTCAACTTGTTTTTGTTTTCTCACTCTGGTGGCCCCCAATGTTTGTTTGGGGGAACGAGGGCAGCAAGAAAAGTGTGCGCAAGGTGGTGCAGGATTTTGTCCATCAACAGTCTCGTTTCATTACTACAGTCTCGATTCAGTAATATTGACAAGGGATGTTGCGGGGGAAGTACACAGAGGTCCACAGTGCTCGGACAGTGCTCTGACAGTGCTCAAAACAGTGCTCGGAAGTCAAAAACATGGAAAATACGAGCGATTCGGGCAGTAGCAGTGCAAAACGATAGCAATTTAGAATTCTAGGCTTTTTATTGATTCCTTTCCCACTCCTGTGGCCATACCCACAGTATTTACAGGGTTTTGGTGCGCGGGTACTGTCTGGAGCACTGTTGGAGCAGTGTCCGGGCACTGTGGAGCACTGTGTTGCCAGGTAGTCCCCGGCTGCGTTGTGTGCGCAGGAGTCAAAGCCATGGTCGCTCCAGGTCATGATGGCGCTCTACTCTGTGTGCTGTCCCCCACCCCTTGTGTCCTTCTTTGGCTCTTGTTACTGACGCTGCAACTCTTCTTCTATAACCGCTGTTTGCTTGGCGCAACCCTGTGTCGGGTGCTGTTGATGGACAAAATCCTGCACCACCTCACCACTTTACCTTGGAAGGGTCGCATAGCAACCCCCGTGCCCCCTCATTCAATGTTGGCGCGACCCCTCTGAGGAGGTGGTGCAGGATTTTGAACCTTCAACTTGTTTTTGTTTTTTCACTCTGGTGGCCCCAATGTTGGCGCGACCCCTCTGAGGAGGTGGTGCAGGATTTTGGACCTTCAACTTGTTTTTGTTTTCTCATTCTGGTGGCCCCAATGTTGGCGCGACCCCGCTGAGGAGGTGGTGCAGGATTTTGGACCTTCAACTTGTTTTCGTATTCTCACTCTGGTGGCCCCAATGTTGGCGCGACCCCTCTAGGATTTTGGACCTTCAACTTGTTTTTGTTTTCTCACTCTGGTGGCCCCCAATGTTTGTTTGGGAGAACGAGGGCAGCAAGAAAAGTGTGCGCAAAGTGGTGCAGGATTTTGTCCATCAACAGTTTGACTGCTTTAGCTGCATTTCTTAGAATTTTGGGTGAGTAAAATCGTTTGTTGGCATCTCATGCATAATCATGGATTGGGAGGTTCTGTCCCTCATCAATGAAAGTTCTGGCGATTGTGTGTGCAGAGGTTTGAACTGCGTCAGCTCTGCAGGGGTTGTGAACTAGTCAGAGGGCAACACTTTTTTGCATACTCTTGTTGCCAATAGTATCCCCAAGGCTGACCGCTTTGTTTGCGCGAAACACTTTTCGCTTTAGGAAAGGGTCAGGCAAGTTTGACATATTCTTCTCAATGTTTCGATTTGTGCATTCGACCTTGGAACTCAGGCTACCCGGTCTTGACAGCAAAAAACTCTAGAACCGTCAGACTAAGTGATACTTCAGCCATTGTGTTTTCTGTCGAAGTCAACTCTCTCAAAGTAGAGCATGGTCAACCCTGTTTGTTTTCATCAAGATGTGGCCAACGGGCTTCCCCCTCCGCTGGAGCTTGGAATGACATTCTGAGCTGCGCATGTGGTTCCACAGAAGCTGAGTTTTTTTCCACCCAGATTTGTGGTCATCAGGTGAAGGTTGTGAGTAAACTATGAACCAATCAAGATCAATCAAGAGTCTTTGGATTTTTTGGGATACGTACATGTCATTTTCAATCTTGCGCTGAACAAAGGCCCGACATTTTTGGTTTCAATGAGTTGCAATCCCTTTCCATGGTCTCCACTCCTGGTCGAGTGTGGACACAGCTTTGTAGGTCTTGGCAGCTTCAGCAGATGGAAGTGCAGAGGTCTTTCTGCAGAGCTAAGCGTGATTCACCGCGAATACATTGCTGAACTGCAGGAAATGCCCGTGACCTTGGTTCGCCTGAGCCTGTGCAGTGCTCCTGAAGGAGCAACTTACTCGCATTTGATATCTTTTTTTTGGTCAAAACACCCATGGCCCATGGGTGCAATTCTCTGATTTGCACAGAGGTAAAGCCGATGGTGAATTCTGTGAGCAAAGCTGGACACTCAGGTCAGTACAGCAATTCAAGACACAACTGGCTCCTGTTTACTTTACGTCAATGCTTCTTTGAATACTGATATCAGACATCAATGTTGATTCACTGCAAGTCATTGATTGCCTGGCTTTTTGCACTAGTTCAGTTCCATTGATCGACGACACAGCCTAATGCTTTGATGCTTAGGCCTGTAGTCCGACAGCCTCGGTTGTCAATGTGACTAAACATATGAGCCTGACAATTGGAGTGAAACCAACATTATATAGCAAGCTTTTGATGGCCCCACCAAACCACTTGGAAGTTTGCAGCTCAGCATCAAAGCGTGGTTGCGGCCTCCTAAAGGCTTGGTCAGTACAGAACGAAGCAATGTTCAACCTAGGCCCTGAGAAAGGCCAATGCCCAAAGGCTTACAGTACTCGTAGTGCTTGCTGCTATATATCCCACATGCAGAACGCCAGATGCCTGTCTTGACGGAAGACCAGGTTCACATTTTTCCACAGTTCCCTATTTCTCATGGATTTGCCAGAGAAAAATAAGTTCTTTGCATATGCTGATTCCCCTTTCATGACTGTCTCCTCTTCCTACGCAGAGTGCGGTGAATGCAGCGAATAGCAACAACTCAACAACTCGTGTTCCAACTTGCCAATTGAAAGGCGTGGGTTTGGTCGGTATGGCCTGTTTGCTTGAAACAACTGAGGAAGAATTTGAATCTGGAGGTGGCAAAGGCATGCCAGCGCGTGAGTTTTGTCCTCCCTGTTAGAAGAAGTTTTTGTTTGCAGAACCTTTCTTTCTGGAAATTGTTGCATTGCGTCGTATGACAAGCACAGTTCCTTCCTGGCCCTCAGCTCTTCCAAGCAAAACTTCCACGGAATTCCTCACTTGAACGCTTAGCCTGCGAGCAACCCTGAAGGATGGTACTTTGAGGACGCGCAGCGTTGCTGCGGTTACTGTATCTCTTTCTGGTTCTGTGTACAAAGGCAAAGCTAGCTTTGCACATGACACAGGGTGCAGCACTGAAACATTTTCTTTATCAGAACTTTGCTGGACTCTTGCGTCCAGGACCTGTCTGGTGGAGATGAATGTGTCGAGTTTGGTGCGGTGAATGCTTGATGCTCAGAATATCAACGTTTGCATGAGGGTCATGATCCGGGTTTTCTCGCTTGAAATGCAGCTGTGGGCCGGGCTGTATAATGAAGAGTCGCACCAGCCAGACAGAAAGCTGCAAAGGCAGGAGTGCTTTGTAGAGTGCTTTGGCGAAGCCTTTCTCAGAGGGAACTTGTGACACATATTGTGCGCTTAATAAGGGAGCATGTTCTTTCAGCATTGTATCCCGATTCCTGACAGCGCTCATCATTTGCAGTTGCTGCTCAAATACTTTTGCTTATGGTCATTAAAGTCTTATCCAGTCACTCGCCTCCACATGGACATTTAGTCAGAAGAAAGGTTTGCTCCGCATCTTAGTCGTAGCAGTGCTGCATCACATCAGTCGCTAGGAAATAGAGATGCGAAGAAACAAACCCTGCAACACTTGTAACACACATTGGTTGGGTAGGATGCACTTGCTTTCCTAGATTTCCCATAAATGCACTTGCTTGGGGATGCTCCACTGGTCCACGTTGCTTTTGTTGCAGGTGGCCATTGGCAACCCGTTGACCCTTTCAGCGGCCACCTCAACACACTTATGGAGCAAAGAGTCTTGTGCTCAAGAGCTCTGAGTCCAATGACTCCAGGTTCTTGCTGATTCGACGATTGGACCTTTCACAGGAGCTGCAGCAATCATCGGCCATTGGCCTTAGCCGGTTTCGTTAGATGTGCTGAGTTTGTCAATTCTGTGCTCCAGTTGCACTGGGGACATGCAAAGTTGTCGGCCAGACAGTCAACGTAATTGTTGGCGGTGCTAAGCTTTTTGCATTTTTCAATCTTTGGCATGGTTTTTTGAGGTCAAGACTTGCTGTTCCAGGCCAATCGTATTTTCATCCTGTTGTAAGCAACCGTTTCAAACTTCTGACAAGGTCGACAGACTTGTTCTCAACATGAAGGATGGGGGCCAATTGAGCAATTTATGTGCGGTACATGGTACAGTTAGAGTACATGCTTTGGACTTGCAATTTGGGAGGACAGCCAAGTTTGGATTCAACCTGGGGAGATGAAGGATGATGCAGAGATGTGAAGGAGCAAAAGGCCGTGCTGTTGCCATACTGCTATTTTAGCGTCAGAAAAGACACCAATGACATATGAATTTATGACATCCTGTGGATGACTGATTTGGGACACAGACCCTCATAAACATGAGCGGTATATGGACTACTTTTGGCTCATGATAAATAGGAGCGTTGCTACTTTCTGTTCATGGTAGCGGAGCGCTCGGTGCGACTCCGGTAGATGTTCACCCTTTGGGACACCCTTCGGACTCGTATCTGCCAACGAAGGGATCGCATTGCATCGAGGGTACTGAGGTTGTGGCGCCGGTTGATTAACCGGCTGTTCAGGATCCGGAGGCTTCAATGCATCTTCGGACACCTGGGACATCATCTTCAAGACCTGATCCAGAGTCAGGCACTGAGGCAACGGCTGTTGAATTCTCGGTTGACTCGACCGGGAGCAGCTGACCAGTGATGGCCACCCTCGAGCAGGTCGCAGCCCAGGTTGTGACCTTGAGGCAGGAGTTGAATGAGAGTCGAAGGGGAGAGGAGGACTTGAACAATAGGCTTCAGGCGGCCCAGAGTACAGGGGCTATGCAGGCAGCTTTGCAGGAGATGGTCAACGCGCAGAAGGCCATCCTGGAAGCGTCCAAGAAGCCAGATAAGAAGTTGACTCTGGTAGACGACCGCGGTTTGGCAAAGCCAAGCAACTTTGATGGCAGTTCGGATTTCCTCCAATGGAAGATCCGGTTGGAAGCCTTTGTTGAAACGGGTCCAATCAGCGCATCCATGAATGCCGAGTTTGGTGAGACTACTCCGGCACAGGAGACAATACCAGACCTGGAATCAAAAGATGCACAACTTTACGCTGTCCTCCAAACCCTCTCTAAAAAGAGGAATTCATGCTCGTCAGAAGCGCAGGCAAGAGTAAAGGCTTAGAAGCTTGGAGGCGATTGTGCAAGCAGTTTGACCCTTCCTGGGCTGTGCTTTGTAATGTGCTTTTGTGCTTTGGGTTTTGGGCTTTGCAAACATGATCGGTTTTGAAGTTTGGTAAGTTATGCCAGAGGTGCATGTGGTGTTTGGTTTGGTTTAAGAACCAAAACTGTGTACATGATTTCCCAAGGTGTGAGTTTTGAATGTTTATTTTGACATATCTTTAGGTGCTGCGCAGGTGCTTTCTAAAATTGTGTTGCAGACGCGTCATGGACAACTACGGGAGGTGCTGCGCAAGCGCCATGAGCAGCAACAGGAGGTGCTGCGCAAGCGCTGTTAGGCCAATAGAGATGGTGCTGTACAAGCGCTATAGAACAAGACCAGCAGCAGCAACAACAACATTTAGAATTTTTTGTCGCTTTAGAAACTGCTTGCAACTTGTGATGCGTTTTCCATGAATTTATAAGAGGCTTAAGTTTTGGCTAAAACGAACTAAGCCGGAACTTACAAATAAGTTAGCCTGGAGGTGTTTTGTTGTTGGAAATTTTTGTAAACAAAAAATATCTTTCATGATATGTTTGGTGGTTTGTTTTTTCAATCATGTTTTTCATTGGATGTTTTTGTTGGCTAATTATTATGTGTTACTATTGCTGGCGCTGGCATTTTTCCTAGAAAGCCTGCCGGCCATTTTCTGCCAGGCTTCGAGTTTTAGGAGGCGCTATTTTTCTAGAAAGCCTGCCCGTTTGTGTTTGCCAGGCGTCGCGTTTTAGGAGGGACGATTTTCCTAGAACATCTGCCGGTTCTTTTCTGCCATGCTTCGGGTTTTAGGAACTATTTTTCTGCGAATGTTTGAGTGCAATTTTAGTGTCTTTTTGGAAGTTTTTTTTTGGGAAAGGTGACGTAACAACAGTGTAGCTGCCCTATTCGCTGTGAGCCCTGCCAGGAGGTGACTGGTTTAACATGTCTTCAGCATTTTGTGTTGCATCGTGCGCGGTTGATTCTGTGCGATAGTGCACGTCCACCTGTGTATCGTGCGCGCTTGATTCTGTGCGATCGTGTGCGTCTACCTGTGTATCGCGCGCGCTTGATTCTGTGCGATCGTGTGCGTCCACCTGTGCATCGTGCGCGCTTGATTCCGTGCGATCGTGCGCGTCCATCTGTGTATCGTGCGCGCTGGTTTTGGCACACGCACATTGCATCCTCCCATTGTTGACATCAGGCAAGGCGCACGCGATACACCCCTGAGCGCGCGCGATACACCCCTGGGCGCGCGCGCACGCAGCTCAGTGAAAAGGTCTTCCCTTTTGCTTTTATAATTAGATTTGGCTTCACTTAGGAGGCCCCTTGAGAGAGACACTGCATCTCAAGGGGGGGATGTGCGGAGGGTTGTTGAGAAGCACTTTTGGAGGGTGTCTGAGAGAGAGAGAGTGCAAGTTCCCGGTTTCAGCCCAACAGTCATGTGCAATTATGCCTGTGGTCGCTCAACAGGGGCAGTGCATCCCCCCTTGACAGAGACAGTGCACATGCAGTGCCTTTTTCAGAGGGGGGCCTATCAAATTTTGAGTTTTGAAATTTGTGCGTTAAATATATTTGTGACTTTTGTTCGACTGCTTGGCAGGCGTGGGGCAAAACCGGTTGACAAAAGGAAACGCCCATTTGGGTCTCCAGGATGTATAAAAGGCAGCAGTCTGCAGAGTGCACTATGCTATTGCTAAAGATTTTGAAGCGACATGTTTGTAATCGATAACTTCTGCAAAGGAAAAAACCATTCATAACCTCGAGTTTACTCAATCACTGCAAAAGGCAGCAACTACTCACAGCTACTCCTTTGCTACACTTCCAATTCTTTAACGGAACCTATATACAGTACTCCTCCACTCAAAATATTGGAGGGTAGGCGCAAGTGACTTCGCTACAGCTCAAAAAGTTGAAGAGGCAGAAAACCAGCTACCTCCTGTCAGGGCTCACAGCGAAGAGGGCAGCTACACTGTTGCTACGTCGCCTTTGCCAAACAAAATTGCAGAAGGACACGGCTGTGCGGGGACACTGCCTCCTGTAGCAGCAGCCTTCCAACAAAGACGGGTTGGGCGCCAGCTTTTTTCCGCTTGGCAGCACTTATTCTCTCAATTTTGCCATGCTCTACCCAAGCATTGCGCACTGGTAGTGATACACTTCAAAAAACTTCTGTGGGACCCCAGCCTCTCTTCATCACTGGAGGACTAAGACCACATCACCAGTCACTGCCCGCATCGGCTCTGCTGTCTCTCAGAGAAACCGAAACCGGAAAAAGGTCGGTCATTGCACTATAACAACCCAAGGAGGAGCCCGCTGAAAAACCATCAACGTGCAAAATTCAGCCACTTGAGCTTCTTAGTGAACGGACATACAAGTTGCGGCAAGGCGCAGGCGTTACCCACGAAACACACTTGGGACTCGGCGCATCCGACCCTGCCAAGGATGCAACAGACAAGGATCGCTTCGGGTGGCCTGCTTTTTTGGTTGCTTTTTTCTTGTGACCCGTGTTGGTTGAACGACCTTCTTGACGTGGCCACCTGTGCTTGGACAGAGATTGCTTGCTATTGGATCGCTCAAGACCCTGATCGGTTTTGGGACGTCAACACGCTCCATGAGTTTCATGAATTTGCCTAGACATAGGTTGTCAATCGAGTGTTCTCACAGCCGCTGCGTTGGTCATTCTGGTGCGTAGAAGTCTCCTTTTTGGCCAACAATCATGGCAGTCAGCATCAAGCCAGAAGAGTCTTGCAAGCCCACAGCATGTAGACAAGAGACCAGCAAGCAGCGAGAGAAAGTCTATGCATCCTTGAACCACAACTGCGAGGCAAACCCACTCGAAAAGTGGATATGGAGAGTGTAAACCGAGAAGAGAAGAACTCCGATCCATGTACAGAACAGGTATAACTTTAATGAAGCCCCAGAGCCCAATACGCATAAAATGTCAAACAAATGTCTCAGGGCGAGCCTTCAAGGCGGGTGCGAAAAGGGTATGTAAAGTATGGCGCTAAACTGTATACTGTAGCCCTTAACTCAAAAAGCACAAGGGTGACTTAGAGTTTTCCCAGTTGCATGCCTCACACAACGTTGGCCGGGCTCTCTCCACTTTCAAGGCCACTGTGGCTGGCTTTCCTTGCACCCTCCTTGCCCATGCCCATGTATATACTTGATTTCTTCATGGGAGGGCTGTGAGGATCATTTGCTCAAAAAACTTGCCGCTAAGGCACAAACCGTGTAGTCAGCTTGGGTCTTGGAACCTTTAGGGCAGCGATGCAAACACAAACAAACAAACAAGCAAGCAAGCAAGCAAGCAAGCAAACATTACAAGGCGTCATCTTCCATCATCAAGTCGCCCGCGAATCCACCCAGGAGTTAGGGGAGAAGGCTTTACGAATCCAGATGAAACACGGATCAGGATCCACTCAGGAGTTAGGATGATCGGTCCTTGGGGGTCACGACTTGATTTGTGCTTTTCGGCCCTTGGCTCAAGAAGCGGAAAACATGACCCAGAGATGACAAACCATGAGTTGTTGTACCAACCAGCACAGCACAACCCGTTTGCCCAGGCTTTTCAAGACCTATTGTATCTAGACTCGAGACCAGTTGCGCAAGGAGTGTTTGGCCTGTTGCCAATTGGCTTGTACGCGTTGAGGCCGGTTTTCGCGCCATGACCGTGCTGTAGGCGGTTTGCAATGCCTTGGGAAACAAGGCACCTGTATTTGTCAGTGCCTAGGGCTTAGTATAGTTTGCCAGCAGCTTTGTTGTGTCGTTTCAGGTTGCCGGTGGATCGCGGGCGGCAAGCTGAACCACAAAAATATCTAGCGACTTTCTCTCAGCTCAACCCTGTGATGTTCAAAGGTCAGACTCTTGTCAGCTCAGGTTGACCACTCTATGCAAAGTGCGAAACCGCATGAGCCTCTTTCCCTTCTGCACCTCTGTGCACTTGCCTTATGGTTTGCGTGGTGGTGCCGTCCAGTGACTGTCCATCGTTGCCGGATTGTAGGTACCGTGCAGTGATTTCTAGCAAGTGTTTGCAAGGTCCAGAAGCTTGCGCAGAACCTGATCAAATATGGCCCCAAGAGGGTTTCATGCCAAGGTGGCAAAGTTGGCAAGTCCCTTTCCTGGGCAGCGCCAGCTGAGGTTCGCTACGCGACTTTATCAGCACTACCGAGAAAAGCCTTGGAGGACAACGCAAGGTCATGTCCAGGGAAACTCCCCCCACACAAGCTTTGCCCAAGACAAGAAGTCAATCCTTCAACAGGAACCAATCGCAATGACCATATTCAGAGAATTGAAGGAGCTGCTGTATATTCTTGTTGCAAAGAACGCCCTGAACGACAACGTGCGCAGAGCTATGAATTCTCTTGAAGGCTTGTGCTGTTTTGCCATGAACCGCACAGGTCCTGCCGTATGCTTTGACGACAGAGACTCACAAATTGGGTCTTGAAGGTGCTTCTCAACTCCGGAGATGTGTTGCGACCCAAGCACTAGGTTTTCATGCACTGTGTGTTGTTTTACTGTAATTATATGTTTTTCATTCTCAGACAAAAATCGTACCTTTTCGTCAGTCTACTATTACTTATTTACTGTATTTATTCATTCATTTATTTGTTAATCATTTCTTTAATTCTTTTTCATTCTTTTGATTTTCCTGGATTTCTAGGGCTCAGATGGGCCCAGCGGGTGGTGAGTGATTGACCTCTGGCGTTGCCGAGGTGCTGAGCACCATCGGGCGATCGTGCCCGAATTTGTGTGTCCTCGATGTGAGAACGTGTCAACAAGTTGACAACAAAATTGTGCGGGATGTCCGACGCTCAGGTCCGATTTCTTCATGAAAAATCACATTTTTCTGATTTTGTTGAATAGCAGACAATTATATAATAA
>CAXIVM010001043.1:0-21556 GCA_964035705.1 Porites rus
GGAAAGAGCTGTGGAAGTTCGGAGACTCTGCGAAGCATGGCAGGATTTATATTAATAAACATGGGGACTGTGCAAGATCACAGCTGATTTGAAGCCACAGCTATATCGGAACCAATGAAACAGCTGAAAATGGCGAGCTGAGGAGCCTCGGAGCAAACAGCTGAATCCGGTTCTTACAGTAAGTATTCCTTGAGCACGCTAGCCGACCCAAGGTTGCTGAGTGGGATTTGTTGCAACTGCATTTCTCCACACATGTCTATTTGCAAAAGCTGCATCTTCAAGTTTGTAAACCCAGACACCGGGCTGCCAACCGTTGTAAACAAATGGACCAGCATGTTGTGTACATCCTGGTGGTGTGAACTGGGGCAAGTGGAAGGAACCTCGTAGCTATTCACCATATGTTTGCTGCGCAACTGCCTTCAAATATAGAATGTATATTTATTATTTATGATAGAAAGCCGATTTTCAACCAGGGATTTGCTTGTGATATAGTGGTGACTTTGGACCCACTAAGAGTTGTTGACACTAAGAGTTGTTGATTTGGGGGTTCTTGGGAGGTTCACCCTTTTCTTCCGCACACGTCGGCACCACATTAAATGGATTTAAATGGCAGGTCTCGAAAATATCCTGGAGCTCCTGCAGGCTGTGACCAGGCAACAACGAGCTCTCCTCGCTTTCCTCCTGAGTGTCACGCGGGTTTCCGAGTCGCACCATGTGGGACTCTGAGTGAAGGAAAAAACACAAAGGTGGACGGTTGATGAAACAAATTCCTCTCCATTTGGATTGTGAAACCTCTTTTTATGAGGGGCCGTTGATGATCACCAGACTACATTATTCTACATTATGGTGTATACTGTATACTCCAAGGCTTCCAGGAAGGTCCAACAATTCTGGTGCTTTCACCATCTGTCCTTGGACTCGGCCACAGCTCTCAAGAGGAAAACAGCTGCGTTCAACAGATCTTGCACCTCAGGCAGGAGTCCAGCGCTGGTCCAGCCATCCAACAAAGGCGCCCGTTAAATAAACACAAAACAAACCGCCATGATTCGGCAACCATTTAAGACTATGACTCGGTGACTTGTCATTCAAGGAAGGTCTCACAAAACGCTCCTGGATGACACCAGCTTTGCCAGGCTTGGCCATCACGTGCTTCTGAGAATTTAACCGTTTTGGATCCAGTTTTTTTGGTCCGTTCTCCCACCAACGGACGTGTCACTTCACGGGGGCACCTCCGACGTCCGACCGGAAGCGTCATCCCCTCGGTGGACCATCTCCACGTAGGAGCCGAAGGCTGCCCGCATCGCTGTTCTCGACTCGGGCGGCTTCGGGTCGCCATCCTCACTCGGTATCCAATGGAGAGAAAGAAACATGGCCTAGATTCGCGACCGCCGCTAGACTGTCATAATATTAGAAGAAGAAAAGTCAAACTATATCATTTAAGCTAATTACACCCTTTACATTTACTGCCTACTACGCATACATTTTTTTATATATATATATAATAGTATGTATGTATATATTATATATATATAATACCTAGAGCCTGGAACGCTGCTTCTTTTCAGGTGCAACTGACAAGTTGCAATCACCAGAAACCTTGACGCAGCCCGGCCAGGATGGCGTTGGCCAATGGTTTTGCTAGGTTTGACCAGGATAATGGTAGAATTGATGACTCAATATTCAAGTCATCATCGGGGCAGGTCTTACCCCTTATATCACTATCTTTTGGAGAACAGCACTCGTATGAACACATCTCTGGATGTACATGAGTGAAAGCTTACATGATTTGAACATCCTTGAACTTACCAGTTGGCTTATATGTGTGTGTGTGTGTAATTGTTCTATGTACAATATAGACAAATGCCACAACGTCATTTGTGGGGAGTGCCCTAAAGGCAACCACCCACTAGAATCAGTGACACACCGCAATGACACGAAGCCACACGAACGCAATTTCCACTCAGGCCTCGCCAAACCGCATGGCACAGTTGTTTATGTTTCATGTTTAAACGTTAGTTGCTAGATGTCATTGCTATATAGTCTGATGATGGAAATTGCTTGAGCAAAGAACATCGAAGAATCACTATTGTTTAATAAAAGGATTGACACACGGAAAATGAAAAAGCCCTTTGCTTTGGAAGTAATTTCTGAACTTCTTCCCGGGTTCCCATGTTTGACCCCTTTTCAATTACTAAACCGCTCGACCAGAGTTGTTCCTTTTTCTCTGAGGGACGGGGCCGTGTTTTTTCATGAGTCGAAGGAATTTGACATTTCATTACTGGCCAACCTCTTTTTTGGGATGGCACCTTCCCAAAAGGATCACCATGAAAGCCATCACTTATTCAGTTACAAACAGTCAAGTAACATGACACAACTCAACTATAGGAACTTGAAGTTTTGTGTCCGTGCACTTTCTAGAATCGCCTGCAACTGTTGTACTTGTGCAAACACTATGTGCAAACACTGTAAAAACACTCCAGTTGTCTAATTGTGCCGAAGGCGGTTGATTTGGATTTCATTGGATATGTCCTGGATCAATGGGAAAAATAGCTCACGAGTACCGTCTGAGCGATTGAAGAACCCGAGCAGTGTGCCAACTTGGACTTGGATAAATATAATAATATAACTAAATCCCATTACCAGCAACAGCCATTAGTACAAAGGCGTGTCTCAACAAATAGTGATAGTGACAATCTGTTACCAACAGTTACTGGTAGTGGAGCACACCCTAGTTAAATTGAACCCATGTTCTTCCTAAACCATCCTTCAATCTTCAGCACATCTGAGACACTGCTTTGGCTGTGGTGCCATCGTCGGCTTGTTCAGCTTCCTCCTCAACCTCATCTTCGGATGCCTCCTGCTGTGATCGCTTCGGGTGCTTCTGGGAAGAAAATCTTCGATCGCTTTCCAGGAATTTAAAGGCTACCAGCACCCTCCAGCAGGTCACCACCTGCTACTGTTAAGTCTCCAAAAGCCACCAAAGGTGACCCGTTTGTTGGAGGGTGCTGGCCAAACAAATCAATCACCAACTTCCTGAACCACAAGTGCACCTCTTAAACGAATAAACAAAACACTTGTGTCTGAGCCAATCACCACAAATCGCAAAACTGCCCCAGAATTCAATTCAGATCACATTGACATGAACCATGAATCCCAGGTCCTCTTCAACGTCAGCGGCTTCTGCTCCATCGCCCGTCGTCCTCTTCTCCCCGCACAGGAACATCTGCCTCAAACAAATTAAAGGCACAGTCATGCGATTGTCCGACGCTCCTCAGGTTGTCTGAAGCTGGCCAGGTCTCTAAGCTTGAATCAGGATGTTTCAATAGGATCCGACTGACTTGGAATCCTAAAGGGGCCCCAATTGCTTGTCGAGTGCATCATGCCCTCGCGAAGGTTTGATCCAATGAACTCCCATGCGCGCCAGAATGGCCAGAACTTGGGATTGGAGTATGAAACAAAAGGACGTCCCCTCCCCCGCACTGGGTACCCCACTAGGTGTTTCATTGTAAATCTATAGTCTTCTTGAAAGATTTTGTTGCGCCAGTTTGGGAATCCTTATGCCAATTTGCCGCAGTACTCGAGATCCACCTTTCCACCTGAGACCCATTGGGATGTGCTGTCGGTCTCCCCCCTCAGAACACTTTAATCATGACAAAAACTACTTTCCCCTGGATCCTAAATGAACGCCTCCAGTGCGGAAGCCTGAGCCAGTGAGTCTTGTGGGAAGTAGTTATATCAATCCTGCCAGGCCAGGGCCATGTTTTCAAATGACCCGAGCAAGAAGCAAGTCAAGTTGAAACAGCTCCAAGAAAATTCGTTCAGCAAATTTGTGCAGCAAACATCTGGAAGGACACTTTAGTTATTTGCCTCCAACAAAGTTTGTTTGAAATAATCCAGCTAACCCAACATCTCTTTTTTGATCGTGGTAGCAGTGGCAGCAGCAGGACGAGGAGGAGCAATAGCAATAGCAGTAGAGGTAGCAATAGCCGAAGCAGGAGGAGAAACACCATCACTAGCA
Organism: Porites rus; assembly: GCA_964035705.1. NCBI lineage: Eukaryota > Metazoa > Cnidaria > Anthozoa > Scleractinia > Poritidae > Porites > Porites rus. The sequence goes on from CAXIVM010001043.1 coordinate 4,019, forward strand.
CTACTACCACTAAAACTACTACTGTTGCTACTACTATGCCTACCCCTACTGCTCCTACAGCTGCTGCTATAACGGCAACTACAACGACGACGACTACTACTATACTAGAACAACAACAACTACTACTACTCCTCCTCCTCCTGCTGCTGCTGCCACTGCTACAGCTGCTACTGCTGCTGTGGTAGTAGAGGCAGTAGGAGTATAGTATATATACAGTATAGTAGAAGTAGAAGTAGAAGTAGTAGAAGAAGAAGCAGTAGTAGTAGCAGTAGTGGTGGTGGTGGTAGTGGTATTGGTAGTGGTATTGGTAGTGGTATTGGGAGTAGTAGTAGTAGTAGTAGTTGTTGTTGTTGTTGTTGTTGTTGTTGGATGTTGCTGGTAGTATTAGTAGTCGTCGTCGTCGTCGTCGTCGTGATTGTAGTGGTAGTGGTTCGTCGTCGTCGTCCTCTGGTTCAACACTATACCCTCTTCCCCCCTCGGCACATTGCGCGAGTGCTTCGTCGGGGCACGGGTTGAGCGGCTCATTGGGAAAGCAAACGATCCGAGAAATCTCGTCAGGGCTCAACAGAAGAAACTTAAAGAGCTCCGTCGTGGCCTGAAGGGAGGCAATGATCATCAAACCCATTGTAGGAATCGGAGTGCAAAATGCTGCGAAGAATTCGGTGAACCGTACTCCCCTCCAAAAATTCAACCTTCTCCTTTGGGAGGTATTGGAGAATTAAGTTCATCTTCCAATACATGTTTGTGGGGGAGCAGGGTGCCAAGACCGTTTCCAATGTAATTTTTCCACCACATCTTTAAGTCCTTGTTGGGGGAAGCTCAACAGTTCCTCACGATAGATTTGGCTAAATTAAGCCAAATTCGTGTGAATGTGATCAAGTTGGAGCCTGCAGGAATTCCTTGCAAACACATGCTGTCGACATCTTTGCGGATTTGATTCCAACTCGTTTTCCCTGTGTGCGTTTATCTCTGGGAGTGTAAAATTCAGCGACTTTCGGATCTCAACGTCGCCAATGGGGCCTAGTGGGGTTGATAGCAAGTCATGCAGGGAGTGGTGGTTTTCTATGGTTTTCTGTGGTGTTTGGGACCTCACTGGCCAGAGGTGTGTGGGGCTCGAAAGTGAGGGCTGGAAATCAACATGGTCGCATGATCCAAGTTGCATGATAAGCTTGAGTCAGCTGAGGCAAGATCAAGCCAATAGTGTGCACATAGGACCCCCCCATTAGTTTGGTCCGCCTCTGGGCCTCCGGGCGTCAACAAACGTTCAAAAGACAAACTGGTAATACCTGCATGGTATCTGAAAACTTGCACTGCCTGTTGGCTGGTGCTGATCCTGACTGATCACCTGATCTTGGCCCCTGGTGGAGGAGTGAATCAAGCCTTTGGAACAATTGGGCTCATGTGAATTCCTCACAGACTCTTCTTCAGCCACCCCCGGCCTTGGAAGAAGTTCTCGCGTAGTTTATGAATTGCCTAATCAATCAATTAACCATTCGCCACACACAAAAGAGGTCCCAAGTGCCTCAACTGTCATGATGAAATTAAGTCTTTGGGGCCTCTCCTCATGAAGAGATTTAGTCTTGGGGATCCCTCCCATGAAGAGATTTAGTCTTTGGGGCCTCTCCTCATGAAAATATTGGTCTTGGTGACCTCTCCTGATTGACCCCCCAAAACAAAACAAATTGCACTTTTGTTACAACCCCCACATAGCAAATCTCGAGGGGGTGTTTTATCATTCCGGTGTTTCCATAAATCATTAACCACCAGCCACCCAAACATTGAGGCCTTAAAGGAAGGGGGCGGTTGATTGCTGGTCCACCTCATGCATGAATGATTTCCACTGTTTTCGTAAGCGACTTCACACATGGATAATAAGAACATCTAAGAACCGCCCACCTAGGACCTAGGCAGCTTAGTGTAGGCCCCACCAACCGCCCACCTCTTGTGGATGAATCGCGTCACGCACGCGGAACAAAACTGTTTGGGGCCCCTCATGTCAGGGCCTCTCTGCGCAGGGGCTTGTAGTTCACCGAGATCGAGTGGAGTGTGGGCTCGTCACTGGTCATCTTCAAATGCGAGGCAACCTGAGTGAAACCAAAGGTGCGCTGCACGGGCCGTCTGTCTCGGCACTCTTCATGCTTCTTGTGTGGAAGGTACGGTGAGAAACCAGGTAAACGAAGTCCGATGCCGCACCCCTGACGGCGCTCAAGAAAGGCGCCCAGTACAGGAACTGGATACTATAGCAAGTGCAAAGAATCGATTTAGTTTTGAAGTCCAGGTTTCAACCTGGTAAAGGCAGCTTTCAAAGGTTGGTCACCGTCGGCACGAAACCGGACAGCGGAGTGGCGGAGTGCCCCTTCTTTTGTTGCCCAGGCAATATCGGCTCGGGGTGCTTTTGAGATCCCATGAGGACAACTCATCTCTAAACGATTGAAACCCATGTGGCCCAATCACCAGCTAGTCCATTGGGGAATTGTCATGGGCTCGTACAGGTCATGACAGGTGGTTGCCTTCCCGGATGTCTCCAAGCATCTGCACGGAAAACAACCTTTCAGTGACCGACGGATCAAGGGTTTACTGAGGGTCTGCAGAAATTCTGAAGAAATGCAGGCGAGTTAGTTCCAAGAGGTTGCAACAGTTTGTGCATATGGGTCACAAATTAAAGGGAAGTCTGTCTAACTGGTCACTGGTTCGCTGCGAGCACCCAAGTGATCCGTGGATATCATCGGGTTTAGAGTTTGAAGTGCATGGACCAAGGAACACTGTTGTTTGGTTGATGTCGTTTGCCCATGACCACCAGACCACCGGTCACAGCGGTCCAGGTCGCGTGGGTCGTTCTACCGGCTCCATCGAGTTCTGGTCCAAGCGACCCCACCACACTTGGCCACACCTTTCTCACCATCGCCTTCCTCCTCCACGTCGGCATCATCGTCCTCCTCTCTTGGTTCGATCTGCTTCTTCACCTCGCGACAGTTGGGGGATGACAAGCCTTTCAGAACATCATGAAAATGGAAATTAGGAAAATTAGCCCAGCTGGAGACCCCAATAGCAAGATACAAACCGGGACAAAAAGAAAAATCTGGAAACAGCTGCTGTTTTCAACACATCGACCATCTCTTCCTTGGACACCATCATCACATAACCGGGACAACATCACAAAATGACCAGGGCACCATCAAAACATGACCGAGACACCGTCACAACATGATTGGGACACCATCACAACATAACCGGGACACCATCACAACAGGACCGGGACACCATCAAAACATGACCGGGACACCGTCACAACACGACCGGGACACCATCAAAACATGATCGGGACACCATCACAACATGACCGCGCCACCATCACATGATCGGGAGACCATCAAAACATGACCGGGACACCGTCACAACACGACCGGGACACCATCAAAACATGACCGGGACACCATCACAACATGACCGGGACACCATCAGATGATCGGGACACCATCAAAACATGACCGGGACACCGTCACAACACGACCGGGACACCATCAAAACATGACCGGGACACCATCACAACATGACCGGGACACCATCACATGACCGGGAAACCATCAAAACATGACCGGGACACCGTCACAACACGACCGGGACACCATCAAAACATGACCGGGACACCATCACAAAATGACCGGGACACCATCACATGACCGGGACACCATCAAAACATGACCGGGACACCATCACAACATGACCGGGACACCATCAAAACATGACCGGGACACCATCAAAACCAACCGGGACACCATCACAACATGACTGGGACACAATCAAAACATGATCGGGACACCATCACAACATGACCGCGCCACCATCACATGATCGGGACACCATCAAAACATGACCGGGACACCGTCACAACACGACCGGGACACCTTCAAAACACGCCCGGGACACCTCACAACATGACCGGGACACCATCACAACATGACCGGGACACCTTCAAAACATGACCGGGACACCATCACAACATGACCGGGACACCATCAAAACATGACCGGGACACCATCAAAACAGGGCCGGGACACCATCACAACATGATTGGGTCACAATCAAAACATGATCGGGACACCATCACAACATGACTGGGACACAATCAAAACATGATCGGGACACCATCCGCCCACCAGCTCTGACGGTGACCCGACGGCGCCCGTCCGCCTATTAATTTTGCAAGACCCCATAGCATGGCTATTGGGGAACATGACCGGGACACCATGACAACATGACCGCGCCACCATCACATGATCGGGACACCATCAAAACATGACCGGGACACCGTCACAACACGACCGGGACACCATCAAAACATGACCGGGACACCATCACAACATGACCGGGACACAATCACATGACCGGGACACCATCAAAACATGACCGGGACACCATCAAAGCAGGACCGGGACACCATCACAACATGACTGGGACACAATCAAAACATGATCGGGACACCATCACAACATGACCGCGCCACCATCACATGATCGGGACACCATCAAAACATGACCGGGACACCGTCACAACACGACCGGGACACCATCGAAACATGACCGGGACACCATCACAACATGACCGGGACACCATCACATGACCGGGACACCATCAAAACATGACCGGGGAACCATCACAACATGACCGGGACACCATCAAAACATGACCGGGACACCATCAAAACAGGACCGGAACACCATCACAACATGACTGGGTCACAATCAAAACATGATCGGGACACCATCAAAACATGACCGGGACACCAGCATCACATGACCCGGACGCCATCAAAACATGACCGGGACACCATCCGCCCACCAGCTCTGACGGTGACCCGACGGCGCCCGTCCGCCTATTAGTTTTGCAAGACCCCATAGCATGGCTATTGGGGAATTGATGAACGGACTTCCGTCCTGCTGTTCTTGACACGTCCCACAGCTTTTCAATTGGAGAACCTTGCGGAACATCTTGGATTCATAACAATTGCCTCAATATTGTAGCATGCTTTTCCCTTGACAAAATCGATGGTTGCATATGGTTGCATGCTTGAAAGAGCCCGCCCCCACCCTGCTACAGTGCATGACTAAAGAGGGAGCTCTAGTGGAGACACCTTCCCATGATACATTTATTCAAACAAGGTCATTGCAGAGTCAAGGCTATACACCTCCCCACAACCTCTGGGGCCTTTCGTCGCTCGCCCGCACCTGCCAGGGCGGCGGCTGTTCCACCACCCTCTGGTAGAAGTCGCCATCACTCCATGTGGGCCGCAGGTGCAAAGCGCCGCCGCGTTCTTCGCCGAAAGAAGCGGCACCAGAAAGAACCAAAAGCCTTGGTGAGTGGAACAGTGAGGCGAACATATGGGGTTGTATTTTGATAGGGAGACTCCCCACCAAATGGGTCTTGGTCTACTTTCCTTCTTCCAGGAAGGGTCTTTGGGAGGTCTCCCTATTTTAATACACACCCATATGCTGTAAACTCTTTGGGCGATCCCTCAACTTGGGCTGTGGTACCGGGACACTCTCTAGCTGGAGTGCCCATGACGACGGTTTGGTGCGTAGGCACTTCGTTGCTGATGCACTCGATGGGGCAAATGATGTTTCGACTTGAATGTGGTGTTACAAATTCCGTCCTTCACGTCCGACAAACTTCACATGATCCGGGGATGTTGGGGCCAAAGGGACTGCCTAATGCCAAAGGAAAATATTTTGGGTGGACAAATGCTCTCCGGGACAAGAAACATATTGTATATATAGCTATAGTATGTTCTTGAAATCTGCTGAACTGCGTCCGCAAGACGGGACGAACCGCAAAACCATGGGAGTCCATCTCTCCAAATGCCCAAGGACGGATTGGATGCGGGATGGACCAAAAATTGAAACCTAGAAAATGCTCAATGCTGCACCTCTTGCAGTACAAGTGTGCACACACACACAGTACACATATTATATGCTTGCAAACCGGATCACCCCCCCCGCTGACACCGGTTTCCCTGCGACCCTCAAAGCGATTCCTCTTCGACACCCAGCTGCTGAGGGCCACTGGAGCCTTCGGGCGTCATGACCTTCTCCTGGTCAGGAAGAGGCGAGCAACTGCACTGCTGGGCGAACATGTGAGCGTGTATTGAAATAGGGTGACCTGACCACCTTCCACCCACCAAACAACAACTGGAAGAGGAAACGCATATGAAAGCCCGTTGGATCGGAATCTCCCTATTCTCATCCACTGTGGGCCAAGTGATGGGCACACCCCCCATTCGAACCGAGTGTGGCTCCGCAAGGGGTGTGGGATGGTGTGCTGAGTTGGCCAAAGCAGGTCCAAGGGCCCAGTTTGTTCCGGAAGTCATCCACTGGAGTCCAACACCCCCTGAGTGAGGAGGAAGACTTGGACACTGAACCCTACTATGCGTAATTCACCGTAATTACCCATTCTGTACAACTCGGTTTTCTGGCTGCCACGGCTCAGCCATGCTTGGCTGCGCGCTCGCTTTCGTCCGGACCGGATCGGCCGGGGATCGCCGAGTGTCGATGCTTTTGGAGCCAATAAGGAGGGAGAGCACCTCCTGCCATTTCAGCATCTCAGACTCTCTCCCAAAGAGCCGACCCCGGCTGGACCAGGTCAAAATCCTTGGGCGGCAGCGAAGAGGTTCTTGGGGAGGTCATTCTTGATAGTCCTTGTGGTTATACAGACTTTCTGAACACACACTCAGATTACACCCAGTTGACACATTTGCATTTGAGTTGCAAGCAGGGTGTGCCACTAGCAGCATGATAATCAAATGCTGAAGTTCTGAAGAGCCTAGCTGCACTCAAATGAGGCTTCCCTGATGATCAAACAGATTGAACAAGTTGGACCTCCAAGCCTCCAAGCGGGGTTTTTGCATACAAAGCTGCGAGAATTTGCGGGAACTTGCGCGGATTTATGCCCTTTAAAGCCTTTAGGGCTATGTGGCCTCCACCGTTGTCAAGCAGTGCCAAAGGCGCGCCAAAGTGGGCGCGTTACGGCGAAGGACGGGTTGACTGCGGCGTTAACGCGCGGCCCGACTGGCCAACGAGTAGACTGTTGGGACCCTCCTTCAAACCGTCGCTGCACCGGCTTTTGTACTCTGGGTCTGGAGAGGAATCAGAAGCAAGTGCATAATCCGATTACACGGATTATGACGGCCGCGCTGTCCCACACAGTAAGGAAAAAAGGATCCTCAGGATCCACAACACCACCGGGTCAGGGCCGGGCCAGGGGTGCTGGTGATCGGACCTTTGTGGAGTCAGAGATCATCTTCCGCACGATCACCATCTTTAATCCGGTGGCCACCCATGGCCAGATGGGGGTCTCGTGCCCTTTTCCGCTGAGACATGGAAATTCCTTCTCTCTCTCTCTCTCTGTTTTGGTGTGCACTTGAACACCCACAATCAACCGTGAAACAACACGCCAACCAACCAACCAACCACCCACCCAGCCAGCCAGCCAACCAACCAACCAACCAACCGCCACAGCCAAGGATCCACCGAGGCCTTGCGTTCTTGGGGGAGATCTTCATTCTTTTCCTTGGAGAAGCCGACGACCCGTCAGAAATCGGACCCGACAACGTCATGGACCCTTTGACCCGACCACCGTCGGATGGTAAAACAAATGTCTCTTCACACAATGGAAATCAACCGGCTGTTCAATAAGCTGTGGGAAATCACGGACCTGCCCCCTGGAAATGGTGGAACCTATTTCTTAAGAATCACCATGAACAATCTTTAAGCAACTTCAGGTTTCGCTTCTCTCTCCTTGTGCTTGCTCACCATGCCATCGCATTGCCATTGCCGGATCACACAATCCATCATAGCCCTCAGGCAATCCATTGGGCTAAGGCTTCTTCGCAAGTCAATGGTTTGTTTGGGCGGGTGGAGGTGGTGGTCTCATTGATGCTAATGTTGGCCATGGAATGGCAAACTCCCCGTGCCAGGATGCTTCTACATCTCCATATGGGGCCTTGGTTGATCAACAGTCAACACTTTGGAGTATACTGCATCTTCAACATGATAACATGTTCTGCTGCTTCCGCCCGGGCTTTGCGAGACCCAAACTGTCACGAAGTTTCGATAGCTGGTAGGTATTCTAATTTTAGTTGATGCAGTCTTGCTCCCAAACCAGCCGGGGAAAGCTTCAGCCAACCTTTCGGAAGGTCTCCTAACAATTCCGAATCGACGAGATTATCATCTCCAATATCAATATAATATATACATATATATATCAAAACTGTACAGTATTATACAGTATATATACACCTGTTTGAGGCACTAAAAGCGAATTGTGGTGGTACGTCAAGGCTCTTGCTCTCCAATCCAAGGTCTCCACCCGGTGATCTGTTTGGACACATTAGCACTCATCAACCACAAGAAAGAGTTCCAAAGTAAATGAGATGGCCAATGGTTTGAAGCAGCACTAGGCTGGTGCAAACTGACCGATGACATACCAGCACCTACAAGAGCCTAGAAGTGACAAAAGAAACTGGATCCTTGATCCTAGCTGGACCACGGTCCCCCAAAAACCGCATCCTCTGGAGCCCACGCACATTTCGCAGAACGCGATCCTCTCGGGCTCCACACCTCACGTCGGAGTTCAGGAAGTCATTCCGCCACCACCGTGAGGGCGCCTCGTGCACCGTGAGGAGCAACGACTTCGCCACTGCTCGGCCAATGCTGCTCTTGGCCTCGGGCGGGTGAGGGCGATAAGGTGCCTGAACTCCGAGTCCAGATGGTCCAGATTTTAGACCATCCCAAGCCCTTTGGAGTTTTTCTGGGGAATCGTGATCGAATCTTTTGCCAAATCTTGGATTACACATCGATGGGATTGTGCCACTTGGAGTCAAGTTGGGCTGGTTGAATCCTCGTCACAGCACAAATGGTCTATTGTTCCAAGTAAACTAAACCATTTCAAGATACAGTATGACAAAGTCTACCATGGACATTGCAAGGCAAGGACTTGTGTCTATGCCAGTCTATATATAAGAAATTTCCATTGGAGATGCACTATACTCAGTCGAAAACACCTATGGGATGCGATGGGCAGTCTTCAGTCGGTGACTGATAGCTCCAACAAAAAACAATCTAAAGGACCAAATGAAATACTATCACCAAGGGGGCGAAGATTTGGAAAATGGCCTGCACGCCATATCACACCATTATATTAAACACAACCCAAATTTAAGAAACCCGGAACTAAATTAATGATATTCCAGCACAATCAATGCAAGATCGGTGTGGGGATGCACCTATCTTGCAGGTACAACCACGACGTGGAATACTCTACACAAATGCTGAGAGGCCCTCATAGCCAGCACAGGGGGCGTATTGGCCAACGCATCCCAAATCCTCCAAACTCCTCCAGACTCCAACTCCTTCCTCCAAACTCCTCCGTGCTCGTCCAAGCTTCTCCGACCAATCCAGGCTCCGACTGCATCTCCAACGAGCGCAGCGCCGCCACGGCACGGCGATTCTTCACCTTTCAGGTGCGATGCAGCGCCGGCCACGGCACGGGGGCTTGGATTGAAGACTCGGATGAGAGGGGCAAAACTGGGAACGGGAAACAACACAGAATTCAAGGGAAGGAGGATGATCCATGCACAGGGAAGAGAAAAGACCCTATACCCCACTCTTGCTCTCTAGAGAAGAGAGCACCTTATCCTAAGTGCTCACCTCCTAAGCCTGATGATCCACAATCTAATGGGAACTTGGCATCAGTTCTCAGCTGGTATAGGCATAGGTATAGGACCTTTCTCTTTTAGCATGGTCTTGGGACAGTTCGTCCTTGTGAAAAGCAACAAACACGCGTTCCCAAAGAATCACACTTGCCAAGTTCATGGGGTGAGGCTCGGGTCCTCTTGCCACCTGCGCTTCAGCATGGAAATGTCTTCTGTGTCCGGTGTTTCCCCAAATCATGTTCATGTCCCATCCCACCCAGCCAGCGGTGGGGATCCCACCCCAATCCCACCCACATCCCGCCAGCGCTGGGGGAAGAAAAACCATGCTTTCCGAAGTCCCCGGATCTGACGGGATCTGACATCGGACGGATCTGACGGGTGACATCTTGGCCGAGCAGTCGATGCATCACGCTGCGGCAAAAGTGTGCAGACCGCCCACTGAGCCGTGCCAGCAGCGGCCAAGTGGAGGCATCCGTTCGCAGCTCACCACCGATGGGCCGCACAGGCGGGGTGGGGGCGCCCTCAGAAATCGCCTGCATGCCTGAGAAAGGGGAGGAGAGAAGGGAGATGGAGTTGGAGGGGGAATTGGATTGTAAAAACACGGCTGGATACTAGCGGGGTCTTGTTCATGACACGGGCTCAATGCTTTCCAACTGGAAAGTGGATGGAAAGTCGTAGCATGCAGGGTGTGGGTTTCCGTGCAGCTTCGAACCTGCTTTTCAGGGCGAACCCAACAGCAGGGTCTAAGCTGTTTGGTGAAAAATGCAAGGACTTTTCCACAAATGATCGCAAAATTCGCTCACAAATATCCCTATAAATGTTTACAACTGACTGCTGCTTTAATCCTGAGATATCCAATATGCCGCACACCCACGCGCACCCAGGTGCTTGCTCCCCGACTGTGGGGCATCCGTTTCTGGCACCTCTAGTGAGGTCACATGAGTCGGCCCGGGCGCATGCCATGGACTCGGCCGTGGTGAAGAGCTGCAACCAAGCCTGAGAGACTCCACCGGGGTTGATTGGCATCATCTGAAACAACTGTTGCCAAGCTGGCTGCCATGTGCCCGAAAGCACAAGAACGCGGGCATCAACGGCATCAACGGCCAAATTCGAAATGTCAAAGCTCAGAATTATCCATGAACTGTCAAAGATTCGTCGATCCTCATCACGATGCAGCCACAAAACTCCTTCCTTTGTCACAAATGTTTGCCGAGAACATGTGGAGCTCATGAGTTGCTGTGCTTCATCTGGGAGCTTTCTTTCGGCTGCAAAGCCAGTGGTTTCGGTTACTCGAGACCAATTCCAAAATAGGGACAATGCCCAAACACTCCATGTACGGAATACGTATCTACCTCCACCCCTGAAACCACCCCAATGAAGGTAAATATGCCGTGTGGATCCGTGCGGAGTGTCTGGGCATGGGTCCATGCGCCCGGATTCCATGTTCTGCGGCTCTGCGTCAAGTGACCGCCTCATCCTGCAACTCCTCGCCCCAGGCCTCCTCCTTTCGGTGAGCTGTCTGTCCAGCTGCCTCATGGTCACTACGTGCTCCGTCGGCTGCGGGCCAGCTGTTCAGGCTGCCGAACACTGGTGCCAAGCGCTTCCTCCGCCAGCGGCGCATGCCATCCTTGCCTTGAAGGTGCAAGCGAACACATCAACGAATCAACCAAGCAAACAACTAGTCTTTGGGACATGTGCGGTTTGGGGCATTTGCACGTGCTGTTTGGGCTCATCCTTCCGCCAGTCTATCAAACTGCCATTCTTCGGAGGCATGCACTAAAGCTCATGTTCCTCATGTTACACACTTATTTCACACTTTCAACAAAGAACACTCTGGGCCATTCTGGGGTCACTAGCTCATACTGCCACGTACCGGACCCCCATCCGTACACTCCCACTCATCCCACCGGTTCCGCTGTCCCAGTGGCGTGTGGGCTTCGCCTGTTCCAAGCGCTGGGCGTAGAAGTCCGCCTCAGTGTAGAGGCTCTCGTCCTTTGGAAGCTCCTAGGTGTCCGCAGGAGCTCAGCCGTGAAGCAGGGTCCGGGTGAGGATATGTTTATACAAAACACCTCCGGACAGAAACATGGGACACAAATCAATGAACAAGGAACCGGACTTGATGACCAACGTAATTACTGCCCCCCTGAAGACCCATAGCTGAGGAACAGCGTCTCCAAACCACTCCAAATTTCCATGTTTGGCCCATACACCGAGTCATGCGCACAAGGTCCTGCATGTCCTACTCATCAACTCGGCCGATCTATCTTCGGCCTTGCCCCGAAGAATTGGGTTGCTCATTTCAGATCATCAGTCCTCTTGGTGGATCTTCGAATAATGCTCATTGATGCCTGAGAGCGTGAGGTGTTACGAGGTCGGCCAATAAGGGAGCAATTTCATGCAATTTCAGAGCACAGCCAGCCAGCATTCAAGAATGGCCAATGTTACATAGGTCATGCAGGATATATTAGACCAAACTAAATCTATTGCTTTGATTGTCTTATTCCGTATCCACACTCTATAGCAAGGGCTTTAGTTTGATTCTCCGAAGTTTCGCCCAAAGACTGCATCGCTGGAAGCACAAATGCCCACAAAGGTGGCACTTGAAGCGAACCTTGGGCACCCGCCATGTCAATGACTGGGCAAGCCAACCCAAATCAAGCTTTTTGACAGGTTCTGGGCACTGCACCATTTGCTTCCAAGCTATGCACTACTTAGCGAATTCCCATATGCAGTAAACCAAAGATTTCTCCTGCAAAAGTCCGTCAATGCCCGTGTAAGTTTGAAATCGAAACACAATGCTCGTCCAATTTGATTCAAGAAAACTGAGACTTAGGAACATGCAACTAGAGTTCCCAATGAACATCTTAGGTTGATGAGTGGCATTGGGTGTCAATAACGAACTAAACTTCCCGCTGCTGCAAAAATCAGCTGCCATTCATGGTTTAATTGGCGGGTTTCAGAGTAATAAACTCCACTTGCTGCTGTTCAATCACAATTTGCTTTCCAAATTCAATGCGTTAGCAGTAAGCAGGTGGCAAAAATCAACTTGACTTACTGCTGTTCTACAAGAAAGACAAGCCTGCGTCTAGTAGGTTACGATAATAAAGGTCACTTTCTGCTACTCAATAATCAACATACGTCCAACTTCCATGTGTTAGCAGGATGCAATAATAAGCCCGGCCTACTCTCCTGCAATAATATAGGAACCTAAGTAACCTAAGTTTAACATTCAATTGTCTAATTATTTGATTAGCAGGTAAGTTTGTAATACTGTAATGGTCTATAATCTTTATATGCAAACTTATTTGCTTAAGTTAATTTGATCAAATACTTGCAACAGTCAAGTATGTGGAGTTGTTGCAGCCAATCAAAAACTACCAGATTCTTTATGATACCCTTTCCGGAGAATTCAACAAAATTGTCAGAGTGATATCCATGAACTCACGCTATAAACTATAATGTGTATCTAACAATTACGCTTTCTGTATCTAACAATTACGCGTTCAACTCCTTCTACCTATATACCTACCAGGTTGCACTCCTTCTAGCATATCCTCTCACGCACCTTTTGATGATATCCAATTATAAGGTTCAAGGTTTTATATTGCGGGAGAGTTTATCAGTGCAGCAAGCATTTTTGAGCCTCAGCGGCTCCACAAACATGTTTCTGGGGGAGGCTTTTATGGCGATATACGCATGACATAAGTTACGCACGCCGTGTGGTTCATGATCACTGAAGAGGTGCAACCCCGCTGAACCTATCACTATAGGCACCCCACCACGAGCTTAATGCAAGTTATGTAGACCTCGCCAGGTATGCTGACCAAAGTAAAGGAGCCCACCAATAACTGTGGGAAGTCATCATCTTACCACAAGTTCAGCTTTCCCGCGTAGTCATCACTCGAAAGGACAGTTAGATAAGCCATGTTACTTCTGTTTTCACCTGCCTCCCCCAATGCTTAACAAGAATTGAAAAGGTGTTGGTTCGCTATAAGTTATAAGCAGTGTGGCTCAAAACATCCTAAAGACCAACCACAATGGCACCCAACCTCCCACCAAAAGAACAGTAAAACAATCCGTGGTTGTTCTCTACTTCTGTCCCCTTTCCCCTGATGGCCATCCTCCATTCCAGTGGCGGCCATCAGGGAAGAGAACTCCACGCATGGTCCTCCATCCGAGGGATGAGGACCATAGACCTGCGAACGCTCGGCGGGTTCCGCCGAGATGAACCCCTTGGCTTTCCCAGCGCTTCGCTTGCTCGCTCCGTGGGTTTTCGAGCCGAGTGGGAGTTCGGACAGGGGACCCTTATAGTAGGCAGAAGGGTTCCTCAATAGATCGACGTTTCAACAACGCAAGGAGGAGGATTCGCACGTAGGAATGACTCGGATCGAATCGATCTCTTCACACTTCCGCGGTGTGGGAACCGTTGCAGGATGTGGTCGATTGTGAGGCTGAAGGGGCCGCTGCATGGACTGGAGGGCCAAATGGGCACGCATCTTCATGACATCCTCTGGACCTGTCATCCTGCCCAAAGCATCCAAAAACACGACAAAGCAACACAACTTTGATGGTGTCAATGAGACTCCCTCATAGCCCCGTACAATTGGAAGTTCCGTCTCTCGTACCCCACCCCTGGCCTACTAGTCCTCTTACAACCACAAGCGGTCCCCAACAACTGATCCGCTATTTCTTGCCTCCTGACGGCTCTTGCAGTACTTGATGATCTGATCCGGTGCCACCATGATCCGACGGCTCAGCGCCATGATTTCGGCGCTCTTCGGGGTCAACACCTGGCGACAAAAGACGGAAACGCGGCATGGAACGGTCGCGACGATCGGTGTCGGTCGCCCTGGAAGTGCGAAGATGTGTCAGCGCAGTTTCTCCTCGCCTCCGCAGGACACTCCTCGATTGAGGTTGGCATGGAAGATCATGGAAAAGGACAACCACCTGTTTGTAAGAGGAAAATGCATCCTTCCGGGGCCATGTTCCACTTCCATGATGATGTCGAGGAGCGCAGCTCTCTGTATAAAGAGGTGTGCCTGCTATTATTGGTTGAAGGAACCCTTGCATGGCATGGCATGTTCGCTTCACTCGTGCGATGTGCCGCTCCGGCCAACCTCTCGCAGGAGGCGGGCGCACCTGGCTGGGCGCCTTGAGCTCTCCCTCACGAGGGCTTTTCCTTAGGAAAAAAGTAGGGTGTTCAGCAAAAAACAATGCCTAAAATGATCATATGATAACTTCCATCAATTTGTGGATGGCGCCTGTGATCTCAGCTATAATTATTGAAGAATTGGTTATTTCACTGTGGTTCCACAAAGGGACCAGGGTATTTCATTGAGTCCTTACACCCTGGGACGTCACCTAATGAGTTTTTGGAAACCATCCTCCTGACCAAAAACACTTACAGTGGCTGTACTAGTGGCTGTTAAAAAAAGGGGCACCTCCAAACCTTCAAAAATAATCCTCATGCCCTTGGGGTAAGAAGATGCATGTGAAACATCTGGGTATGAGAGAAAAATATCTTGCGACATCTTGCGACCTTAGAGTTTGCTCATCCAGCTTCTGCTCCAGTTTTGAGAGCACCTCATTGTAGAAGTCATTCATCGAGATCCGCTGGTGGGGCAAAAGCCTCGGCAGCGTCGCTGATTTCGGCTCCAAAACGGACCGTCCATCGGTGGCAGCCTGTTTGGCAGGGTGGTTCCATCAACACCCGCATATAATAGCGTATGTACCACCCATATTTGGCACCCCGGATAAACCAAAAAAAATTGGCTAAATGTTTGCCAGATGCATTTGTCAGTGGAAAAAACACCTATAAATCAAAGAAGCATGCTGTTTCAATGCTGCAAATGTATGCTCAAAGTCTATGCACAGGGTAAAACGCGGTTTGGACGTCTAAAAAATGCAATGTCTTTTTGGCGTCTCACCTCGCCACCACACAATTTGCCAGCTTCCGCCTTGTCACAGGAAACGACGCGGTCTTTGGGGAAACAGTTTAAAGGCATTGCTTTTTCTGTGACCAGGCAATTAATATATGATCAATCAATGATCAAGTAGTATGTGTGCCGTTTCCGGCCTTGCGACTTAGGTGCCAAGTGGACTTACTCCAGTTCTTCAAATTGAAGAGCTCCCGCGGCGCTCCGTTCGGAGGAGTCACCTCGTGAAGGCGGTTCGGTCTCCCAGGTGGGTTTGGAGGAGAGCTGAACTGCCGAAGTGCTGCACTGCAAAAATACATCCAATCCTTAATCTATATCCTTCTACACTGAAAGCAGCACCCATCAACAATTAACAAATGATTCAAAAGTGGAGGATCTTGGCCAATCGTGCAGTTGGAGATTTTCAGCACCAAAGGTTTTCAACTTGAATGGGGACAGGGAGAAGCTGATTGTCCGGCCAAGTAGCTCTCCCCTTCGTTTCCCCCCTCTCTTTGTCCTCCTTGTCCTCGTTCTCCTTCCTTTTGTCCTTCTTTTTCTTCTCCTTTTGCTTCTTGTCTTTCTGCTCCTTCTCACTGGAGCTTCCTTGGCCACCGCTTCGTCCTTGGTGTTTGGCGTTGCCCCAACGAGCAACGTCTTCGAGCAACGTGCTCTTTCCGAAACCAACCAGCCAACGACCAATGAGACTTGGGTCTTGGGTCACCCGGGTGAACTGAAAACACCAACGACCTATATCTACAGTGAATGGAGAGATTACATTGCACAAGGGCCCCCAAGTTTGGTGTGCGTCTTATTCCTCATTTGTTTGTACATTTCAGGGTTTTGTACAATCTACTTCTTGAAGCCACTGTAAGTGTGCCATCAAATCTCCGTGTCCAAGCCAATGCTTCACTTGTTGCTCCAAGCACGTCCAGTACGCATCCACCTGCTTCGGCTGAGCCAAATCAAAGCGGTACACCAGCGGTGAGGCGCCCGCCACGCCCGGTGCCCGCTCTGTAAAGCTGGAGACCTCGACGTGGCGATTGAGCTGGTAGAAGATCTGGACCTCATGGGCAAATCGTCTGTTGAGAGAATTCCGGGACCACTTGAGACCACGAAGACCTCAAGCAAATCTTAAAATCTTGGGGTGGAACAAAGCTGATGCACTGATGATTGTGAAGGCGGGCATGGGAAATGGTCTCAAAAGCACGATGCTCTACAACATGGTCCTTATCCAGGTCGATGTTCACAACAGAACAAAAGAGTGCATGAACATGGATTTGCAAGGAATTGGCCAATGTGAGGACGATCCGGGCCCTGTACGAAAGCCAACAAAAAACTCAGGTAGCTCAGGCTACCTTTCATGACTGAAGCCCACTTGGCCACAGTCTCACACAAAGGTGGATTGCAAAACCAATGTCTTTGCCTTCAAAGGTTGTTTCCTAGAAAAAGGTTAAACACGGGGCCCCAGAAAAAAAAAAAAAAAAAAAAAAAAAAAAAAAAAAAAAAAAACTCAATTCTGAGCATGCTTGTCTTGAAGCCTGGCATGGGCCTTACTCTACTTCCTTGAGGATTGCCAACAGTGCGTGGACTTCGCCCCTGGAGGGGCCATGACCATTTGGACCTTGTAACGAAGAGGCTAGCCTTCCCTGGTGGAAGGAAAGCATGGCCGTTTATACACTCGGCGGCCGATTTCAGACTTTCAGACCCCCCCCCGTAGGCCGGCGGTTTGGACAGACCCCCGGCGTTTCCCCCCAAATCTCCAGGGTGCTGCATTGCTGAACTCCTGCCAAGTGAACGCATTGGCTATGGCATATGCAGCACATGCTTCAATATGGTTCAATACCTGGACCATGCAATGGGTGTCCTGTCTGGAGATCCCTAAGTAGTGTAGGGTAGTCCAGCCAGGACACCCAGACT
>CAXIVM010001044.1:0-13305 GCA_964035705.1 Porites rus
AAGAGCGATGGCCTCCAACCCAAGAGCAATGGCCTCCAACCAATGAGCGATGGCCTCCAACCCAAGAGCGATGGCCTCCAACCTATATTATAAGAGCGGTGGCCTCCAACCTAAGAGCAATGGCCTCCAACCAATGAGCGATGGCCTCCAACCCAAGAGCGATGGCCTCCAACCTATATTATAAGAGCGGTGGCCTCCAACCTAAGAGCAATGGCCTCCAACCAATGAGCGATGGCCTCCAACCCAAGAGCGATGGCCTCCAACCTATATTATAAGAGCGGTGGCCTCCAACCTAAGAGCAATGGCCTCCAACCAATGAGCGATGGCCTCCAACCCAAGAGCGATGGCCTCCAACCTATATTATAAGAGCGGTGGCCTCCAACCTAAGAGCAATGGCCTCCAACCAATGAGCGATGGCCTCCAACCCAAGAGCGATGGCCTCCAACCTATATTATAAGAGCGGTGGCCTCCAACCTAAGAGCAATGGCCTCCAACCAATGAGCGATGGCCTCCAACCCAAGAGCGATGGCCTCCAACCTATATTATAAGAGCGGTGGCCTCCAACCTAATAGCAATGGCCTCCAACCCAAGAGCGATGGCCTCCAACCCAAGAGCGATGGCCTCCAACCCAAGAGCGATGGCCTCCAACCTATATCATAAGAGCGGTGGCCTCCAACCTAATAGCAATGGCCTCCAACCCAAGAAGCGATGGCCTCCAACCCAAGAGCGATGGCCTCCAACCTATATCATAAGAGCGGTGGCCTCCAACCTAAGAGCAATGGCCTCCAACCCAAGAGCGATGGCCTCCAACCCAAGAGCGATGGCCTCCAACCTATATTATAAGAGCGGTGGCCTCCAACCTAAGAGCAATGGCCTCCAACCAATGAGCGATGGCCTCCCAACCCAAGAGCGATGGCCTCCAACCTATATTATAAGAGCGGTGGCCTCCAACCTAAGAGCAATGGCCTCCAACCAATGAGCGATGGCCTCCAACCCAAGAGCGATGGCCTCCAACCTATATTATAAGAGCGGTGGCCTCCAACCTAATAGCAATGGCCTCCAACCCAAGAGCGATGGCCTCCAACCCAAGAGCGATGGCCTCCAACCTATATTATAAGAGCGGTGGCCTCCAACCTAATAGCCATGGCCTCCAACCCAAGAGCGATGGCCTCCAACCCAAGAGCGATGGCCTCCAACCTGAGAGCGGTGGCCTCCAACCTAATAGCGATGGCCTCCAACCCAAGAGCGATGGCCTCCAACCTAAGAGCAGTGGCCTCCAACCTACTAGCGGTGGCCTCCAACCTAATAGCAATGGCCTCCAACCCAAGAGCGATGGCCTCCAACCCAAGAGCGATGGCCTCCAACCTGAGAGCGGTGGCCTCCAACCTAATAGCGATGGCCTCCAACCCAAGAGCGATGGCCTCCAACCTAAGAGCAGTGGCCTCCAACCTACTAGCGGTGGCCTCCAACCTAATAGCAATGGCCTCCAACCCAAGAGCGATGGCCTCCAACCCAAGAGAGATGGCCTCCAACCTATATTATAAGAGCGGTGGCCTCCAACCTAATAGCAATGGCCTCCAACCCAAGAGCGATGGCCAGCAACCCAAGAGCGATGGCCTCCAACCTGAGAGCGGTGGCCTCCAACCTAGTAGCGATGGCCTCCAACCTAAGAGCGATGGCCTCCAACCCAAGAGCGATGGCCTCCAACCCAAGAGCGATGGCCTCCAACCTATATTATAAGAGCGGTGGCCTCCAACCCAAGAGCGATGGCCCTCCAACCCAAGAGCGATGGCCTGCAACCCAAGAGCGATGGCCTCCAACCTAAGAGCGGTAGCCTCCAACCCAAGAGCGATGGCCTCCAACCTAAGAGCGGTGGCCTCCAACCTAATAGCGATGGCCTCCAACCCAAGAGCGATGGCCTCCCACCTAAGAGCAGTGGCCTCCAACCTACTAGCGGTGGCCTCCAACCTAATAGCAATGGCCTCCAACCCAAGAGCGATGGCCTCCAACCCAAGAGCGATGGCCTCCAACCTGAGAGCGATGGCCTCCAACCTAGTAGCGATGGCCTCCAACCTAAGAGCGATGGCCTCCAACCCAAGAGCGATGGCCTCCAACCCAAGAGCGATGGCCTCCAACCTAAGAGCGGTGGCCTCCAACCCAAGAGCGATGGCCTCCAACCCAAGAGCGATGGCCTGCAACCCAAGAGCGATGGCTTCCAACCTAAGAGCGGTAGCCTCCAACCCAAGAGCGATGGCCTCCAACCTCAGAGCGGTGGCCTCCAACCTAATGCGATGGCCTCCAACCCAAGAGCGATGGCCTCCAACCTAAGAGCGGTGGCCTCCAACCTAATAGCGATGGCCTCCAACCCAAGAGCGATGGCCTCCAACCTAATAGCGATGGCCTCCAACCCAAGAGCGATGGCCTCCAACCTTAATAGCGATGGCCTCCAACCCAAGAGCGACGGCCTCCAACCTCCAACCTAATAGCGATGGCCTCCAACCCAAGAGCGATGGCCTCCAACCCAATAGCGATGGCCTCCAACCCAAGAGCGATGGCCTCCTAAGAGCGATGGCCTCCAACCCAAGAGCGATGGCCTCCAACCCAAGAGCGATGGCCTCCCACCTAAGAGCGGTGGCCTTCCAACCCAAGAGCGATGGCCTCCAACCTAAGAGTGGTGGCCTCCAACCTAATAGTTATGGCCTCCAACCCAAGAGCGATGGCCTCCAACCTAAGAGCGGTGGCCTCCAACCCAAGAGCGATGGCCTCCAACCCAAGAGCGGTGGCCTCCAACCTAATAGCGATGGCCTCCAACCCAAGAGCGATGGCCTCCAACCTAAGAGCGGTGGCCTCCAACCCAAGAGCGATGGCCCCCATCCCAAGAGCGATGGCCTCTAACCTAATAGCGATGGCCTCCAACCTAGTAGCGATGGCCTCCAACCTAAGAGCGATGGCTTCCAACCCAAGAGCGATGGCCTCCAAACCCAAGAGCGATGGCCTCCAACCTAATAGCGATGGCCTCCAACCCAAGAGCGATGGCCTCCAACCTAATAGCGATGGCCTCCAACCCAAGAGCGATGGCCTCCAACCTTAATAGCGATGGCCTCCAACCCAAGAGCGACGGCCTCCAACCTCCAACCTAATAGCGATGGCCTCCAACCCAAGAGCGATGGCCTCCAACCTTAATAGCGATGGCCTCCAACCCAAGAGCGATGGCCTCCAACCTAAGAGCGGTGGCCTCCAACCCAAGAGCGATGGCCTCCAACCTAATAGCGATGGCCTCCAACCCAAGAGCGATGGCCTCCAACCTAATAGCGATGGCCTCCAACCTAAGAGCGATGGCCTCCAGCCTAAGAGCGATGGCCCCCAACCTGGTAGCAATGGCCGCCAACACTTAGCGATGGCCATGATTGTATGCTGCAACAGTTGTAGTTGGACAGAACATAGAACTTCCAGTTCCATAGCAGTAATATGCAGCAACTCTAGCTGAAGAGTTGAACGTCAGGGACACTACACGGATGTAAACATTGAGTTTACGAGGAACCGAACTGCAGAACACTCCCAGTTTGGGGAATTTTTCCACCTCGAGTGTATCACCAAACACGCAGGTGGATGGTGCAGATAAGTCAGCGAGGCGCAGTTTTGGAGCGCAGTTTTGAGTACGAACGAATCATTTGACTGAACATATTAGCCTGCCTTGCTTGGGTCTAGCAGTTTTGGCGGGGGCTTTATAAATTTATAACCACATTCAACTAATTCGAAGCATTGACAACTATTGTCAGTACGTCCCACCCACACTAAGAGGTCAGGGACATGAAAGTAACATTCTCACAAGGGGATAGGACAGGGCCCAGGGCTTGTCAGTCTCATCCAGACCTTCGTCGCACATTCACCGGTCGTTTCATGTGAGTCGCGGTGAACCGGGTGGTGAGAACCTGTGAGTCACTTCCGCCGACAGGCGTTTGCAGCAGCATGAGATGTTCAGCCTACCACAAGGATTCCTGCAAGTATCCACTTCGGGTTGACACCAAGGATGACAGGCTCCCCGCTAGCCCAAAATCTCGCGTTCGGAGAAGCCTACTCTGTAGGCAATGCTGTGCAAGGCTGTGTATGTGTGCCGTAGGCTCGCGCTGTGGAAATGTAATCGAACCGCAGGCTTTGGTGCAGGCACCCTTCAATGAGAATACCCTACACGGTGAAAAAGAACTCTGCCTCTCAGCAACGGAGGTGAGAATCCTAGTCTTTTGTGTCTTCATGCCCCTTCGCTGTGCCCAGAGCTGTGCGCGCCCCATATCACTAGAATGTTGAGTCGGTGAACTTTTGAGAAAAACAAGAACATGAGGATGAATGGATCAGAACACCAAGACCAGCCTTTTCCATCGAATTAGCTATCCCATCACCCGTGCACAGTGAAAACCCGTGGCTACGAGGCACCCATGGATTGTCCTTGCCACCGGAATGAGCAGACTACCAGGAAGGTCAACCTACCATGGGTTTGGAACTCGCTCTCCAAATGATGTCGCTGCACACTATTCACGATCCTCTGCAAGAACCATTGCTTTTGGTTGCTTCAACTTTCCCTGCTCTTACTTGTAGCATCTTGTAGCTATCCGCGTGGACTCATTCGTCTGACCCTGAGGAGCTCTTGCCACTGGACATCTCAGACTTCTTGTGCTTCTTCGTGGCGGGCACCAGCGCCTCGGGCGGAGAAGAGCCAAAGACTGGGGTTTGAAAGGAGGGGGGACGCCCAGACTAAAGGAATAGACACCAGACTAAAGGAGATCTCACAACTGGTTGGTGCATCGCCTTGTTGAGACACCATTTTGATCCATGTCACTTCCAGAACAGTTCTTTTTTTTTTGCGGGATTGGGGTTGAGATTTGTTTGGGTAGACTGGAGATAGGATGCACTGGTGTTAGAATGTCAAGTTCCGAGTCCACTCCTGGATGTCTTGGCAACCCTTTTCCCACAGTTGGAAGATAGATAGATGATCAAGACCTGAGGGGTGCATTACAGGTGATTTCAAGATAAGTGATCCAAAGAAACACTCAGGTCATTTCGCGGCAAACGGCTGGTACCCTCAGTGAAACATCGTTCGGTGGAAGAGATGTCCCCTTGGAAGACTGTTTTCCATTCTTCTTCTCAACACCCTATAGGGTGTTTTTCCACTTCCATGATTGTTTCAGGGAGGGTCGAATGAAACAGACACCTCCTCAGCCTGAGGTCAGATCCTCGCGGCCGGCGGTGGCGTGGGCGGTGGCGGCATCCTGGTGGGAGACCGCACGCGGGAGACCGGGCGCGGGAACGTTCGACAGACGCGGGGTGTCGGACACAGAATCACAGTCCTTAGAGTGTTGCATGTGGGAAGAGGTAGACGAGGTGGATAAGAATCTCGCATGTTTCATGCATGTTCAACGTGGAGATGGAACGATGAGACGATGAGGCGCTTTTTGCAACGGACCGGTGTCTTGAGTCTTCTTTGCATTTTCTAAACACTTATATCCTATAGAGCACCCCTCTTTCGAAAGCCGTTGATGTGCCGAAGTGTGACGAGCACGGCCAAAGAGACTTGGGACACTTCTTTACACAGAGAGCGCATGATGCACATTGCTCTCACAGAGCATCTTGAGCCAACGGAAGGTGCCACTCTACATGCTCTTCCTCCGCTTCCGCCAGATTCCAAGGGGGTGGTCTCCCAAGCGAGTTCCACCATGTTCCACCTATCGATATCATATCATGGTGTCATCTGGACTGAAGCAGCAAATTGCGCACTGCATCACAAGTTGGAACATGTCCTGGCACCCGACAAGACCCTTTTGACGCACATCGGACCGGTGGCCTCACACCCTCGTTGTTTCGCTCGTTCGACCCTGTGGCCTCGGTATCACAGGGCCTCGGCATGCCGTGGCGCTGTCGAACATCACCGTGCTTGGAGGTGTGGCGGGAGAAGAGACCGCAGGGAGACCGCGGGGAGACTGCATTATCTCAGGATGTCTCATGATGCGGAATCTGAATCTGATGCAAAGCAAGCGATGCACCCGTATACCGTATTTTTTTGCCCCAAGAATTTGGGTAGCTGAAGAGCTCTAATAGATCCCATTTCCAGGGTGCCGCGCAAGTTAGCGGAGCCATGCTTCCCTTGCTGGTGAATCTGCTCGCCGTGGCCTCTGCATCGGAGTGCCCAAGCGGGGCAGATGTCACGAGCTTGCTGAATCATCAGTCACTTCGTGTGGCCAATCGCCATTCACGCCCCTTGTGGATGAGTGAAGTCTTCACGGACTTTACCTTGAGGGATCTCGCGTGCCAAGGGAAGCCTTCTCAAGGCTTTACCCGTGAGTGTTGGACGTCGGCCTTTGATCGTTTCGACCGGAACAGTGATGGCATCATTTCTGCGGAGGATGTGCAGGTGCTTGAGACGCTTGAGAGTGAGACCACCAAGAACAACTTGACACGTGCAGATCTTCGGGCTGGCATAGCAATCGCGTGCCGCTGGTATCCTGAAGAATGCATGCAACTCATCGTTCATGAGCCTTTGATCACTGCGCTGGTCTTCGATGATACTGACATCGGCGAATTGCCACCTCGCTCCGGCACGATTTGCTTTGCCTCAGCCTCCAGTGACTCAAGCCCTTCAAGTGATTCCAGCGAGCCCAGTGAATGGCACCTCGCTGATGTTGATTGAAACAGAGAATCCTGCGTGTGTTGGGGCCAGTGTCCAGGTGGCCGTGGGTTGTATGGGGCTGGCCTTCGGAATTCTTGGCATTGAAATACCCGGTGGAGCCCTTGTGGCTGATATGGTCCAGACCAACTCCAGAGCGGTGTCTTTGATCCTTGACATAGTGAGGCAGATGGATAAACTTGATGATTATACCAAAGTGGCATTAGACGTCAGGGATATCTTGAAGGTCCTCTATGACGAGGGCATTTTTTCTGCAGCTCTCAAGGAATCCTTAAAAGACAAGAGCTGGTGGGAGTGGTCGAAGATGATTGCTCAGATCAATGCGACGGTGGCTCTTTGGTTTATCCCTGGTGCTGGTCAGGCGGCTTTCCTCCTACAGGCGGGCCTAGCCCTTATCGATGCCATGGATGTGATCGATGGGTTGAAAGATATGAAGAAACACTGTGTGTCAAGCAAAGGAAAGGATGGTCAAAAGGACCAGCAACCCGGTGGCAAGCCCAAGAAACCCGGTGGCAAGGCCCAAAAGGGCCAGGGCAAAGCGAAAAAATGAGCAAGCTACTCTCGCACGATGGGATCAGGGCAAGGGCCCTAGATTTTGAGTGGCCTTCATAAGAAAGGTGCGTTTTCCAAATTTTCTGCTGATAGCGCAGCGCTTCACAAGCAATTGCTCCGACATATATATAAGCGTAGCACAGAAAAGGACCGTTAGCCTCTCCGTGTCAGTGACTTGAATGGCAAACTGCCGAGCGATCCGAGAGGGGTGAGCACACATGATGGAGAGGGTTTTGGGCCACCCTCCGAGCGAGTTGGATGGGCCACCGAAGCCAACGGAAACATCTCGTCCGAAGCGAGGTGCGATGGCCAACACCGGGGTGAACCTCCTGCGGAGGGACGAGCAGCTTGATTGAATGTCACACATGTGCAAGCGCCAAGAATGAGGAACACTTGGGGTAGAGGGATGAATATAGCACGTGTCTTCAATAGTAGGAGCTGCGATCCTTTTTGGGGACCATCTGGGACGCGTACCATCTGAGAACTCATTGGTTTTGCTGATTTCAGCAGCGGTAGTAGAGTCTCCCAGGAATGGCCGGAGCCTCATCGACTGGAATATCATTGTGATGATGGCACCGGTCTCAGTGGACGTCAATCCGTGAGGATGACGTCCATGACTCTGGAGAACTGGACAAGCATCCAAAAGCATCCGAAAGTCTGAGACTCTTTGAATGGGAAGAGGATCTTAGGGAGAACAGGGAGGACAATCTGAACATTCTCCTTTCAGTATCTTTCAATATAAAAGCATTGGGAGGCCCAAATCGCACGTTGTTTTGGACCCCCGCAAAGAGTGTGTCTTGGGTTCCTTCGGATTCCCTCGGATTGCTTCGGACTGCAGGAGCCGGCGACCATTGGTGGGACCATCGTGGGATCCTTCTTGTCCAAGTGCCTCTGTGGGATCCGGAGCCAACAAACATGTGAACTAAGTCATGGACAGTGTAGCAAACTACCCTACCCGGTCTACCCTCTGCATTTGATGTCTGCAACGTTTTCTTCACAAAGTCAATAGCACAGACATAGTCACAGACATGCATGGAGCAATACTCGCAATACTTGATCTTAATCGTCATTCTTTAAAATCACGCAAGAACACTTGTGCATGTGCGTACATCAGTAGACCCGACGCAGGATGAAGCATGTGCTATATAATTCAGCAATCTTCCACACCGACAGAAGAAGGGTCCATATTGATGCCTGTTGCAGCACCTTCCATGTATAGCACAGCCTCTCATGAGTAGACATCCTGTGTCCTTTTCCACATAGTTTGATTCGTCAAAACAGCACCCGAACCAGGCGAGAAAGCCTTGCTTAAATGATTGGAGAAGGCTCTTGGAACACACCCCCAAGGGGGAACGCGCATGCAGGTACCTGGCCGACTTCGTCTTGATGGTGCGGAACTCTGTGGTTTCGGCGTTTGATGGATCTTAAGCACTTGCTCCTAGTAGCAATGCCCTTTGCTCCTAGTAGCTTCTTGCTCCTAGTAGTAAGGCCAGGAGCCCTAGTAGCGTCCTTGCTCCTAGTAGCTTCTTGCTCCTACTAGCAAGGCCAGGAGCCCTAGTAGCGTCCTTGCTCCTAGTAGCGATGCCCTTCGCTCCTAGTAGCTTCTTGCTCCTAGTAGTAAGGCCAGGAGCCCCTGGTAGCGTCCTTGCTCCTAGTAGCGATGCCCTTTGCTCCTATAGTAGCTTCTTGCTCCTAGTAGCAAGGCCAGGAGCCCTAGTAGTGTCCTTGCTCCTAGTAGCGATGCCCTTTGCTCCTAGTAACTTCTTGCTCCTAGTAGCAAGGCCAGGAGCCCTAGTACCGTCCTTGCTCCTAGTAGCGATGCCCCTTGCTCCTAGTAGCTTGTTGCTCCTAGTAGTAAGGCCAGCAGCCCCTAGTAGCGTCCTTGCTCCTAGTAGCGATGTCCTTTGCTCCTAGTAGCTTCTTGCTCCTAGTAGTAAGGCCAGGAGCCCCTAGTAGCGTCCTTGCTCCTAGTAGCGATGCCCTTTGCTCCTAGTAGCTTCTTGCTCCTAGTAGTAAGGCCAGGAGCCCCTGGTAGCGTCCTTGCTCCTAGTAGCGATGCCCTTTGCTCCTAGTAGTAAGGCCAGGAGCCCCTAGTAGCGTCCTTGCTCCTAGTAGCGATGTCCTTTTCTCCTAGTCGCTTCTTCCTAGTCCTAGTAGTAGGGCCAGGAGCCCGTAGTAGCGTCCTTGCTCCTAGTAGCTATGCCCTTAGCTCCTAGTAGTAGCAAGCATAAAGCTCCAGAGAACCTGTTGCAGTTCACCAGTGGTCCATCCCTTGAAGGTGTTACCTGAAGGTTCAGCAGGTTTTCTGAGTCATTCACAAAGATTGGGGCTTCTCTTCGTTGTAGGTTCCGGTTCCCCCCTGAAAGGACTGATTGTTCTCATAGTTGGGCCAGAGATGGTTGATTGAGCAATCATCTGAGCAGACTTATGCCTACTCATTTTCCTTCTTCTGAGTGGTGGACCAAGAGGGGTTGTCTGACAGAGGTCTTTTTGGCGGTTGTTCTGGCGGTGCTTTCCTTTCGAACCTTGGACAAGGCTTAACACCCGGGGGTGTTGATGTTTGGAGATCGAGCGAGCGAGCGAGCACGGATTGAACACCTACCAATGACCTCCAACCTAGTAGCGATGGCCAACCTAAGAGCGATAGCCTCCATCCTACACATCACTACACACTTACATCATCAGCCAAAAACCAGTGAAGCCAAGGGCCGCAGCTCCGGAACTCGCACCGCCCTCTTCGTTGGGGGTTGTTTTCGTTTTTCGCACATGCCGTCTCAGCCGTTGTCATGCACCATTTTTGGACGTCGAAATTCGCTCTCCGAGAACTAACAAACAGAGAGGAATCACTCTAGAATGAGCAAAGCTTCTGGGGGCAGCAAATGGCTTTTGAGAAAAGGTTCGCTCAAGACAGCACAAAAAGGGTGGATACTCCTTAATTACGGCTAGTGGTCCTTCAAGATTCCATCTGACCTCTGGCCGTGGCTTAACGGCGCCCTTTTTCGACCGAGTGCCAGGGCTTGGAGATGTTTTGGCGCGAGAAGGATGCGATTCCCATTGTGCATCAGGCGGTTCCTGACCGAGCAATGCAAAAGAACACCGCCATTTCTTCCGAGTTCCCGTTCCGGAACCTTTTTTCGGAGCCCCTTTTCTCAACGGCGGCCGTTGATTAGACGGAGGCGAGATGTTATTTGGTGGGGCCACCGGTGAAGGGAAGAGGTTATGGAAATAGATATATAGACAACGTATGAATATGTATATTAATATGCATCATATGCATGGATTCATTCATTTATGTTTTTATCCGTATCCCATTGCCAACGGACGCATCTCATTCCAGGGACGATGTCTCTTCTGATGACTCGCCCATGTCGATAGGCCGTGGAGGAGGCCCAGGACTCTCAGGAGGTCGCCAGCGAGGAGGAGGATGCCAAAGAGTCCGAACACCCAAAGCAAACGCACCCGAAACGGTGAGAGAGAGGGTGGGTCCAAGTGAGAGGAGGTGAGGGCTTGTTGGGCCCACTTGTTTGGGTACATGTTTCATCGTTTTCATGGTCCGATTTGCAGAGATTTGATCCCCTGGAAGCTTTGAACTTAAACGGGCATGGCTTCTCTGGGGCATATAAGTAAGCAGGCAGACGACCTTCGACGTTCTTTGCGAAGTCATCTTCGGTCGCAACGAGTGTTTGTTCTGTTTTGGCACGAAGAGAGGACTGCCTGTGGTTTTGTGCGAAGAACACCAGCGACACCAACACAGGATTTAGTGGCGCAAAGATGCATCACAACAACTACTGTAACTATCTAGGTCCTAGGTCTGACAGTCAGACACCTTTCCCATTGAACTGTCGGAAGGTTTTGACCATCACAACGCCGAGTGTTCTTCAGAGAAGCACTTTGGCCAAACGTGTTTGTGCCTCATCGATGCTCAGTGTTTGTTGGTTCTTGCTACTGGAGGACACCGGGGTGCTGTGCCCATTGCATCCATTCGGGATCATCGAATCCCTGCTTCCGAGCCACCCGATTCGAGACGTAGTCACTGCTGGGCAGACTGCTGGGGCCCAGTCCTTGAGAGAACTCACCTCTGAGAACCCCGGACAACAGCAGAAACCAAGCCCTGCCATAGTGAGGTGAGTGATTTGTGCTCAGCATGCGTGCACGAAACAACTGTCCGGCGTGTGTTCTGGACTGTCAGCTGTGGAGCAGATCCGATCAACGGAAACACACCGAACATGTTCCCTCCTCCTGCAGCATCTGTGAAACACTCGGACGGTCTCCTGGATCCCTTTTTTTACCTTCCAGCCATATATACATACATAT
Organism: Porites rus; assembly: GCA_964035705.1. Lineage (NCBI taxonomy): Eukaryota > Metazoa > Cnidaria > Anthozoa > Scleractinia > Poritidae > Porites > Porites rus. Next base: position 11,543 of record CAXIVM010001044.1, read on the forward strand.
AATATATACCTGCATGGAATAAGTCGATTTGGTACCCAGATACCCTCCAGAAGGTCCAGAGCAGGTCCACCCCTCCCCATGAAAACAGCTCCCTTTCGGTCCTCCGCACCTCGCCGCGGCCGAGGTCCCGGAACCTGGTGGGGCATTCCATCCGCACGGTGGAGCGGGACCATCGAACGAAGGCGGGCGATGACGGCTGGTGGGGATGGCGTACACCACAAAAAAAAATATATAAATGGCACAGGGTTTTTGAGTTGCGCCATCTACTTGGCATTGTACGCTCCTTGAGTTGCGCCATCTACTCCACACAAGGGGTGCCAAGCAAAAACGGCCCCAGTAGACTTGATCAAAGGCGATTGTTGAAATCGAGCCGTCCCGATTTTTTTGTCTTGAGGTTGAATTTGGGAAGAACAGTTGGTTTTTGCCAGGTTTCGTGATTTTTTAGTATTCGTTCACCCATCGTCTGCAAAGCTAAATCATGAGGGAGTAGATGGCTCAATACTTTTTAGAGGGGCAAAAGAGACTCCTTGCATATTTTTGGCGGAACACGAACCAGAGTCATCATAGTTCGTTTCACTTTTAAATTCCGATACTGTAGGCGTTTAGTAATGTTACAAAAGAACAGAACAATCTGACCAGTTGCGAAACCACCATGGCTGACCCATTGTTGCTTGAAATGCAGCCAGCCCCAAGAGAGTCTTGAAACTGTACGTCGTTTCACTTAATTTCCAATACTGTAGGCGCTTACTGATTACTTTCGCTTTTGGCTAGAAAAAGAAATCCAGCAGAATGCAAAGTAGATGGCGCAATGTTTCACGATTTCATCAGTCACGGATCCATGACCGCGATTTTTGGCAGTGGTCTGAATTTGACGTTTGGGTAGGATAGATGGCGCTCTCCGCATGATTGGAGTTGCGTCATCTTCTTTTTTCGTGGTGTACCTCGTTGGATGGGCCTCAATGAAGGCATACCAGTTGCGCGTTTTTCCATTCTGAAGGCGCTTTTACGTCTTGGGTTCTCGGATGCAACAGATAATGTAGATGCTTGCGCAGACAAACCACCTACTTTGAGCACATTCGCTTAGAGCCTCGTGCACTTCTCATTTGCACACTGTTCCAATACGACATCCTCTAGCTCAAGAAGTCTCTTTCTTGTTGCCTCAAGGTCAAGCCCTTGTCTTTCCAATGCCGCCTTCTGGATGGAAGAAGTTGACTTGCGAGGAGATGCGCCAGGAAAATCGCCAGGAATCGCTGAGGCAGACCTGCAGGCATCAGGAATCGCAGAGAGGCAAAGTCTGTCCAGCGAGCACCAGGAAAGAAGCAAGGTAGACCCCGAGCGACAGAGGCCCACAGCAACCATCTTGAAGTCTGCCAGACGAAAGGCTTCTGACTCCATTCCGGATGCCCTCCATGAGCACCAGCACGTTTCCACTGGCACATTGTGAAGGGACACGTGCCGCTGCAAGTCACGGCATCTTCCCAAGCCGCAAGAAGAGCGCCTTTTCCGAGTGCCCACGTCGTATGTTGAACGGAAGGAGATGGACTTCTTCTCAACGGTCCCAAGAGCCTACGCCGCCACCAGGGCGCGCACAGGAGGGAAACCCAAGTGCAAGCCAGAGCCGCAGAGCAATGGAGCTAGCACTAGCACATCCTTTGTTCAGCTTGTTTTGCAGCGTGGTATGGCCTTGTTGTCCTAAGTTGCGACTCCTCAATGCTACTGCATGTGCCTACTGTTCACGAAAAGGCTGCCTATGCATTCTACCT
>CAXIVM010001045.1:0-54276 GCA_964035705.1 Porites rus
GAAAACTCTCATTTTAAGTTGATTTGCTTTGTTTCTGTCTCTTCTGTGCTCTTTCTGTCTTCTTGTGGGCCTTGGTGTCAGAAAACTCTCATCTTAAGTTGATTTGCTTTGTTTCTGTCTCTTCTGTGCTCTTTCTGTCTTCTTGTGGGCCTTGGTGTCAGAAAACCCTCATCTTAAGTTGATTTGCTTTGTTTCTGTCTCTTCTGTGCTCTTTCTGTCTTCTTGTGGGCCTTGGTGTCAAAAACTCTCATCTTAAGTTGATTTGCTTTGTTTCTGTCTCTTCTGTGCTCTTTCTGTCTTCTTGTGGGCCTTGGTGTCAAAAACTCTCATCTTAAGTAGCTTTGCTTTGTTCTGTCTCTTCTGTGCTCTTTCTGTCTTCTTGTGGGCCTTGGTGTCAGAAAAGTCTCATCTTAAGTTGATTAGCTTTGTTTCTGTCTCTTCTGTGCTCTTTCTGTCTTCTTGTGGGCCTTGGTGTCAAGAAAACTCTCACCTTAAATTGATTTGCTTTGTTTCTGTCTCTTCTGTGCTCTTTCTGTCTTCTTGTGGGCCTTGGTGCCAAAAAAACTCTCATCTTAAGTTGATTTGCTTTGTTTCTGTCTCTTCTGTGCTCTTTCTGTCTTCTAGTGGGCCTCGGTGTCAAAAATCTTAAGTTAAGTAGCTTTGTTTCTGTCTCTTCTGTGCTCTTTCCGTCTTCTTGTGGGCCTTGGTGTCAGAAAACTCTCATCTTAAGTTGATTAGCCTTTGTGTCTGTCTCTTCTGTGCTCTGTATGTCTTCTTGTGGGCCTTGGTGTCAGAAAACTCTCATCTTAAGTTGATGATTAGCTTTGTTTCTGTCTCTTCTGTGCTCTTTCTGTCTTCTTGTGGGCCTTGGCGTCAAAAACTCTCATCTTAAGTTGATTTGCTTTGTGTCTGTCTCTTCTGTGCTCTTTCTGTCTTCTTGTGGGCCTTGGTGTCAAAAACTCTCATCTTAAGTAGCTTTGCTTTGTTTCTGTCTCTTCTGTGCCCTGTATGTCTTCTTGTGGGCCTTGGTGTCAAGAAACCTCTCACCTTAAGTTGATTTGCTTTGTTTCTGTCTCTTCTGTGCTCTTTCTGTCTTCTAGTGGGCCTCGGTGTCATTCTTGTGGGCCGTGGTGTCAGAAAACTCTCATCTTAAGTTGATTTGCTTTGTTTCTGTCTCTTCTGTGCTCTTTCTGTCTTCTCGTGGGCCTTGGTGTCAAAAACTCTCATCTTAAGTTGATTTGCTTTGTTTTTGTCTCTTCTGTGCTCTTTCTGTCTTCTTGTGGGCCTTGGTGTCAAAAACTCTCATCTTAAGTAGCTTTGCTTTGTTTCTGTCTCTTCTGTGCTCTTTCTGTCTTCTTGTGGGCCTTGGTGTTAAAAACTCGCATCTTAAGTTGATTTGCTTTGTGTCTGTCTCTTCTGTGCTCTTTCTGTCTTCTTGTGGGCCTTGGTGTCAGAAAACTCTCATCTTAAGTTGATTAGCCTTTGTTTCTGTCTCTTCTGTGCTCTTTCTGTCTTCTTGTGGGCCTTGGTGTCAAAAACTCTCATCTTAAGTAGCTTTGCTTTGTTTCTGTCTCTTCTGTGCCCTGTATGTCTTCTTGTGGGCCTTGGTGTCAAGAAACCTCTCACCTTAAGTTGATTTGCTTTGTTTCTGTCTCTTCTGTGCTCTTTCTGTCTTCTAGTGGGCCTCGGTGTCAAAAATCTTAAGTTGATTAGCTTTGTTTCTGTCTCTTCTGTGCTCTTTCCGTCTTCTTGTGGGCCTTGGTGTCAAAAACTCTCATCTTAAGTTGATTTGCTTTGTTTCTGTCTCTTCTGTGCTCTTTCTGTCTTCTTGTGGGCCTTGGTGTCAAAAACTCTCATCTTAAGTAGCTTTGCTTTGTTTCTGTCTCTTCTGTGCCCTGTATGTCTTCTTGTGGGCCTTGGTGTCAAGAAGCCTCTCATCTTAAGTTGATTTGCTTTGTTTCTGTCTCTTCTGTGCTCTTTCTGTCTTCTAGTGGGCCTCGGTGTCATTCTTGTGGGCCGTGGTGTCAGAAAACTCTCATCTTAAGTTGATTTGCTTTGTTTCTGTCTCTTCTGTGCTCTTTCTGTCTTCTCGTGGGCCTTGGTGTCAAAAACTCTCATCTTAAGTTGATTTGCTTTGTTTTTGTCTCTTCTGTGCTCTTTCTGTCTTCTTGTGGGCCTTGGTGACAAAAAAATATCATCTTAAGTTGATTTGCTTTGTTTCCGTCTCTTCTGTTATCTTTGCGCCTCCCATGCATCTCGTAGTGATGCAAGTGGTGCTGTGGAACGCCCCCGACTTTTTTAGCATTTTCTCTGTCATTTTTGTATCCGATGACCTTGTGGAAAGTCGGGGCCCAGTTTGTCAAAAAATTGTCAAAAAACAGTGCATTAATGATCCAAAAAAGTCTTATTTTTTGCTGTGTTTTCCAATGTTTTATGCACATTGCATTTCAAAGCCTTCGAATGCGAGATAACAAGATAAACCTCAAAAATTGCCTCTCGTGCAGGTAAAATGCAACTTTTTGAAGGTAAATAAGCTCAACACAAACCCACCCAAAGCAACTTTTTACTGTAAATTACAGTGTTTTTTGCACCTTCGAACCTGCCTCAAGACACCCCAAAAGTCTGCAAATCAAAACCTCGAACTTTCACCCCCCCCCCCCGAACTACCTCCCGGCCAACAACTCAAAGCGATATTCATCGCTTTCCGTCATCAGCTTGGCCCCCCCCCACCCCCCCCCCTTCCCTTTCGGTAATACTTCCAAGCGCTACAGCGCTTTCCGTCAACAAGTCCAGGATCCAACGTTCACATATTCACACAAGGAAGGTCTGCCTTATCCAGCATCTTCTACATCCTAGGTCCTAGCTGTCCTAGCTCACTTCCGCAAAGACACTGCACTCTGACTCTCCTTCCGCATCAAATTTGAGAAGCTGCTCTGCTTGGAGGCACGATCTGCCAACAAGTGGTAAGCAACCTGCATGCCAATGGCCATCAAACATTGTTACTTTAAAAAATAAAATGCTTCAAGCAACATGCACAATGTATCACAATGCTGTCCATGCCCGTGTCTCCATTGAGCCCCTAATTTGACACTGTGTTTATCTTTTTCAGCAGTGGCCGACTTGATTCAAGCCATTCGCTTGTATGTGGTACTCTTGGAACCACCAGACCAGTGAGCACAACAGCCCTTTCCCAGCGCAAGTTGTCCAACCTTCTCTTCAGGTTTTAGATTCTCTTTGTCCTCTATCTTCATGCCCATATCCTCCAGCTCCTGGAGCCAACAAACCGAGGAACTCCTGGAACTTCATACGGAACTCGTGGAACTCCGTACCTCGAGGATATCACTCTGGTACTCCTGAGCTTCCAGATGCAAGCAAAGGCAACTTCATTGTCACTTGAGGCGTGCATCTCTACCTCCTGACAGTCTACTTCAGGCTGCGGCAATACACTCAGCAAGTATGTAATATGTTTGAACAATCATGGTCCAGTCAATACCAAGGAAGAGCAAAGGAGCAAAGCTTGTAAAGGCTCTGACAGATATGACAGACAAGCACTGCAAATATTGAGGCCACTCTTGGAGGCTGGCCAACTTCTCAGCCACAAGGTTCAAAGGCACGGCCAGGTACTCAGGCAAATCCTTAAATCGAATGAAGGAGCGGAGCGCATGGTCCAAGAAAAGCAGTAATGGATTGAAACTCTTGGTTGTCCACAAGGACAATGCTGGGACAGCAGTTTGGTTATGTCTATAAAGTATATAATAGTGGTGAAATGGCAATCATGTTGACAAGCTTGTGGTTGAAATCCCAATTCCAAACAGCCTGGTCCGAAAGTTCTAGCTGGCATTGAAGAATTCTTAGGCAAAGAAATCAGCAGATTTCAGGGTGGCACCTTCAGAAACCAGCTGTGCCTCCGGATTTGTGAGAAGGTAATTCGCCTAGCGCAACACGTCGATTCGAGCGACCCGCGTGTGCCCGAATCGACGTCTTCGTGCGTCGGTCTTCGACCAGCCTGGTCGGATCGACCACCAACATTTGGACAATGAGGTCCTTTGCCTCGCTGGAGAGGTGGCCTTGCAACTTGAAACAGGCCAAGACTCAGTCATCGATGTTCACTCGTATAATACATAGCACGTTCTTGACATATATATATATATGTATATGTATATGTATATATATATTTCATATACATACATATATATATATATAAATGTTCATAGCACATTCTTGAGGTTCTCGTTCCTAGTACCTACTCAAGTAGCAAGTCCAAAACCCGCCGTAGTGGTGTAGCACTCAAAGACATGCAAGCTGTGTCAAAAGAACTGTCAAAAGAACACTTGCAAACGTACTCTGGCTCAAAGTTTTGGGTGAAGCTTGCTATATCAAGCCTGGCAGGGTGAAGTTCCCGTGCTTGATCTTACGGAAGAGGTTCGGCACCTTGGAAGGCGGGAAGCTACTAGCGAACGGTCTTGTTCATAGAAGAATAGCCACTGATTCAGGATATCTGACATGCCCACGACATGCTACGACATGCCCTTTCAATGATTATATTATGTAGACCTCTCTGCCATTGAGTGAAGGTCACCCATGCAGGAAGCCCATAAGTTCTGCGTAAGGCAGGCACGTTCTCATCATCGAAGGGCAGCGACCCGCAAAGGAGGGCGTACAGGACCACACCGCCTGACCTGGCCATCGAAACGGCGACACTGACCCATAAAAATCTACAGCCATGGCAGAGTTCTGGAATCGGTAGGCCACCATACCCATACAAGAACAGCAATCCAACTGTGGCGTTACCCTAGTTGTAGTCAATTAGGAAGAGTCATTCGACAGGATCTCGGCTAGAGGTGAGTAAACAGGAGGAAAGACCAAACGTCAACCTCTGGTCCCACATAGGCCTGGAGAGGTACGGCATAGACACGGACCCGCATGAAATCGGATGTTCCATCCTGCTTTTTGCACGACCCTGTGTCGATCGGCCTTTCCAGTCACCACCTCCGGAGAGGCATAGTTTGGTGAACCACAAGAGGTCTTCAAAAATTCGCCATCACGCCTTGGGGAATCAAACGAAGCGACTGAACACAGCAAGAACACTTCACCTGTTTCCTTGTGTTTTAGCTCCGGACATCGTGTTGGACAGACCAAAGTCTGCAATCTTCACGTGCCTCGGATCTGCTAGGTCCTCCTGTCGTTGATTCAAAATCCAAGTGATGCTGCAAGACCCAATCAACGCTCATTGGGCTGCAGGCAAGTTTGAATCCAAGAGAAGATTCTCAGGTTTGAGATCTCTGTGCGTCACCTTGAGCATCGACTCGTTCGACGGTAAAAAAATCATTCAATTGTCTCACAAGTCATTGGCTCTCCCAAATTTGCCGTTGAGAGTTTGCTACTATTTCTCCCAAATCTGGCTGCTGCAGGTTTTCTTTTTTTCGATTTCTCTCCCAGGCAGCCGCACCATGCATTGGTGGCAGTACTCAACTCCTGATAGGATCTGCTGGAAGAACCTTCTCGCCTTCGGGCATGTCATCGGCACGTCGTTGACGGACCGTACAAACATCAGATGCTTGCAGTCTAAAGGGGATGTTGAGCAGGAAAGACTTCAAGTGAAGGCCAACGAGTCTAGACAAGAGGGAATCTGCAGTTGTTCTTATATATTATATATATGATATTTTATTTTAATTTATTGTGTATATATATAATATATTATAGTGGTATTTATAATTAGTACATTATAGCCAAATATTCTGAGGAAAAGGCTTCATCTTCCTGCAGCTTCAGCTTGTGAACGATGTGATCGAAAAGCTCACCACCCTGGACATATTCCATCACCTAGCAGCTTCAGCGGCTTAGTCTGAGAACGCAAAATAGGTAGAGAAGGGAATGAGCACGGAAGCAACAAGATTGGCCATATGGATTGTATTTTAACAAGTTAAATGCACCTAAGACATGAAGGAATCTATGGATATTGCCAAGGCATTTTGTCTTGGTCTCTTGGTTTAGTGCCATGAAGATGTCGCTGGGCGTGTCAAGCAACTCGTACAAGCGGATCACATGGGGATGCTTGAGAAACCTTGGCATGGACAGGTTTCTGCAACCTGCAACAAATGAAGTGGACAAATGGCTTTCTTCTGTGTCTGCAAGGACAAGCTGATTCATTTCGAGCCCCAGCAGGATCCCCAACCAAACCAAAAGAGGTCTCTATTGGATTCGGGGGTCCGGCAATGACAGTCTGGTCTTTCGCTTGATACCATACTTCAATTACTACGCTGGTGCAAAACCTCCTATCGCTTCTGCCTTTTTTTGGCTTCATTTGCATTCCACCTACTGGGCCAACCCACCTTATCTTCTGCCTGCTTTGCTAGTCACAAGTTTTGCTTCAAAATAAAAAAAAATAACGTCCATCCTCAAGAACAACCTGAGCATCCCACTGCAAGATCTGGATCTCTCTCCTGATCTTCTCGTGCATGTTCATGTGCTCCATCTTTCTCTTGTTAATGATTTTGATCGCCACCTGCACAAAAATGCATATACTGTAAAGGCTGATAGATTTGCCAGATCAAGACACCCAGTGACACCTTCTGGCCAGTCAACGTGTGCTCAGCCATCTTCACCTGTGCTCTGCCAACGACTCCAAACGCAGACAGCGATGCGTTCGAGCTCAGTGTAAAGAGGATTCGGCCGATGAGTGTGCGTTCAAAACAAAAACAGGTCTCATGTTGCTAAAGGAGTTGACAAGACAATGGAGGAGTGGTCAATCGTGTTCAATTCTCGAGCTGCCTTGCCAAAGGTGCCCACACCCAAGGTGTTGGAGATCTGCGTCGAAACAAACAAACAAACATACATACATACATACATACAAACAAACAGCTATTTGAACTTACAAACGATCAACTCCGAATGACCAAAAGGTGTGGTCGTGTAACATCGTGTGATCGTGTGATACTCATGCATCGCCACAGAAACACTGGACCTCAAAACCTGGCCTTTCTTGATTCATCAATCAGGCTTGTTCGTTCATCTCGAAAATCGACACGGTCAAAGCAGTTTTCTTGTGACAGCAGTTTTCTTGTGACATCTCATCTCTTTCAAAAGCGGCAGTCACTGGCCTTGTAGTTAGCAATGGTAACCATCTCTGCCAGTTGTGCAGGCTTCTTGTCACATGAGCGAAGTAATTTGCAAACCGCTCTGCACGGGTCGAAGAAGCTCCTGCTAAAAGTAGGTTTGCTTGGTAGAATTTCGTCGAAACTGAATCCTTCTGGAACCTGAAAGTGATGCTTTCATATGTTCAGTAGCTTCGAGCTTCGCTCTTTGAAAGCGGATAATGTTTTGAGGGACTGTCTTTCTTGACACCCTTGGCTTAAGGTCTGACCTGTGTTCAACAGCCAGAGATTATCTGCTGATTTGCATCGAAGAAAGACAAATCCTGGGACCAGAAAAATGGCCGTGCGGTTGATTGTGAGGCTCACATATGCACTCTAGGACCCTAGGATGAAGTGCATTCGAGCACACTTGAAGTATGCAAATACAACCCTTGCTGGACATTTTCAGCAAACCAGCTTCAACATCACGACAGGCCGTCCAATTGCCTCCACGCTTTTGCAAAGCTTTCTCAGAAGGTTTGCCAATCAAACTAGCATTGTGAGATTGTGAGTGGTCGACAAAATCACCAGATGTGGTATCCGCTCAGTTTCAGCAGAACCTTCATCCTCACATTCACATGTTCGCCTTTGGCAAAAGTAAAGCAAGTACATTGACTTGGATGGTCTGTCACGGTGTAGCGCGCGGATGAGTCGTTGAATGTGGCTTTCTCACGGTCAGTTTTGGTTGATGGTCCGAAGAGCCTCCTGACAGCAGAAAGCACTTGTCATTTACAGGATCAAGTTCCAGCACCCTTAGACTGTAAACTGATTCTGATTAGGATCGTTTTTCCTTCAATGCACGTGCAAGAGTCGCTGCATAGTGATTCATTTCGGGAAAGGAGATTCCACAAAAGGGATTCATAACTCAGCACCAGCTTGCTTCCAAGCTCATTCCTAGCCTGAATGCACGTGGTGTAGTGTTTCAGAGCCTGCATGATGTCGTCATCGGCCTTGGAAGACAGCACGAACACGCCACACAACCAAAATCCTCTCAAATGTTTGACTGTACAGAAGTGTGGTAGTAGGATGTAGCCGGAGCGTAAAGAGAAAACAGCCTTGCCTGCGTTCGAGCCTTTTGCTCTACTGCCAACATGGCTTTGATGTCAGCCACCTCCCAGCTTCCAGCATCCAAGCAATGCTTGATGTCAGACTATCCATATGGCCTTCTCCTCCAGATCCCTCTGTAGTTCATCATCTCCTGTTGACATACACTGGAAAGCCAAATCAAACTGTTTTGAATTGCTTCTTCCTTGTTGATTCCAAGCAATGAATGGACTGGATGTGGGTACAGTTCAGAAGAAAATCCGGGCTTTCTCGGCACAATCTTTGGCAGGCCCTTCTCCGTGCCTGTATCACTTTTTCGCTTGACCTCATCAAGCTGTTCTCGCAAACTCTGGTACCTCAGTGCTGAAAAACAAAAAAGTGAGTGTCAAACTTCAGACCAATGTGCTAGGCTGCTCTAACACTGCAAGTGCTCAAATGAAATACCGCCTTCCCTCTTTTCCATGTGCTCCAGACATCCATGTGCCGGTGTTCTTGTACTCATTCTTCAGTACAAGTGCATGGTCCTGGCCAGCCGCCGAGCCAACTTTCGCTGTAGGAAAGGCTTCCAAAGGCGCATTGCTAAAGTTAGACCCACAGCGTATGCAACTCCCTGAAGCAAAAGGTCCAAGACCGGCTCCACCATGACAAGTATCTTGGCACTACGTTGAACTGAAGACAGAATTGACAGGAGCACATGTGAACCTGGGGCCAAAATCAGAAGAATTGGAAGGATCGCCAAGATAGCAGGTGATGAAGTGTAATATTCATGAAGATATGCCAAGTTTGCTGCCACAAAGAGGGCAATAGAGTCAATTATGCGCACTGGAAAGAAACCTCTGACTGCCGGATGTTGCAGCAAAACAATGTAGAGAAGTAGGGACACATATCCAATGAGTGCTGGGGCCAGCATTTTGCAAAGTGGCATGTTCAAGCCAACAAAAACGAAAAGGAGTAGCGGAATGTTCCAACCAAAGAATATGGCATGCCAACCATAGGGAAACATGCAAGACATGTCTACTGGAACCAAAGATGCAGCAGCAGCTGATGATGTTTCTCCCTTGTAGAAACCATGGCCAAAAAACTGCCATCCAATCAGCAGAGCCATTGCAAGGAACATGCAGCGGACGACACAGGAGCCAAGTTGACTTATCCCGTTGACCAAAGAGCCAAATTGGATCTCATAGGCTCCATAAATCAGTTGCGATCCAGGCAAATATACAAGCAGCGGCGATAAATATATCGTGGGAACTTCACAAATGGGAGCTTCGAGAAACTGCAAGGCGAATGGAGTGAGAGCACCAACCGTCAGCGCTACAAGGAAGGCTTCCAAGTCTCCGAGTTGGTAGCTGAAACGTCGGCAAAGAACCTGCACCAAAACAACAAATGGAACCAGGATGGCCACAACTGCTGCATCACGGAAGGTGCCCATGAATGCCGCAATGGATGCTAGGATGCTCATGCTGCAAAAAGCAAAGTATTGAACAAAGGGGCTATAGGACGGCCTGTGCCCAAAAATATCATCCAAAAGATCTGATGCACCTTGAACGCTGCCCACCTGATTCAGCATCAGGTTTGCCAAAGAGATGGTCGAAGCGAGCTTGTCCGCATCGATGCCCCTTGCAAAAGGCACAGTGTGAACAATGCCGGCGAAAGACGCTTGAAAGCTTCGCATACCAATCTCAAAATGAACCACTGGGAGTCTCATAGCTGCACAGATTTGAAGTACCACATCTTCAGTATCTGCTGCACTTTGGCCAAAGCTCATCATAGCAATGCCCAACTTCAACACACAAATCACGGGGGCCGCTAAATGTCCAAGACCTTGTTCCTGATACAACCTTTGGATGTCAGCCTGTGTCAGCACTTGTCCGGGGGCAATAGCTCTTTGAAGTCGAGACTGTCGCAGGGTGTCTGTGAGACCTTCTTCTGCTTGCTCAATCGTTGACAAGAAAGTCACGGAGTCCTCAACATTTGCAAATCCTCCTTGACAATCAATGTAGAGAAAGGGCAGGTCCTCTTCGAGGCTCTTTTCCTCCGAGTCCTCGTCAGATACCATCTCGAAGTTGGAAACTTTGTCCATTGTCCATAGCAAAAGGCCCTGTTTTCTTTGAACCAGATGCTGTGCAACAGAAACTAGGCTCAACAAGCCTACTTGCGCCTTAAGTCAGCCTTTCAGAACAAATCCTACAGCATAGTTGTTCTTGGACTAGGTTCTTTGAAACACACAGCATGCAGAACAGGAAAAATGCCTGTCCAACTCCCAGCTCTGAGGGCAAAGCTGTTGCTCTCTCATCTGCATTTGAGATGATATCAATGTGCGGGTTTTGGCCTGCACTTTGGGACTATGGACTTGCATGCATCCACAACCCTGGGCAAGCTCGAAGTGAGCTGTAGAAAATTGTCAAAATAACCCATGATAGTCCAAGACTCGAATGCAACATCTACGACTCGATGTAACTAAGTGCTAGCAGTTACAGTATACTGCTTAAGAGATCCGACTGTAATCAAGTTCCAACCAAACCATCACGGAATCGTGCAACAACTTTGGTAGCCACCATTCATAGCCACCTTCGAGGCTTCGAAGAACTGCTTGTCTCAACCGCCCCTGCTGAACACTCCTCATGTTTAAAACTGCCAGCCTCGTAGTCCGAAAGCTGTCGTGCAAAACCATCTGCGCGATGCTGCCGATCCTTACGCAGCAAAGTGCCAAGACTACAAGAAAAGGACGTGAGATCGATACACCTGAGAAGGGAAGGAACAAAAGCAAACGCCGAACGCTTTGTGAGGCAGGCCTGGGGGTGAAAATCTTTACGACACTGCGCTATCACTGTATAGAAACCTCCTCTGCAGCTGTTCTAGTTGGGGGTGTCAAGCGACCCCCCCTCTAATCACATCAGAAGCTGCCGCGCCTGCAAAGCCCTGCTGGATGGGAAAACAAAGAGTTCAGCTACTTCCCTTTAAATGCCCAATCTGGAACCTCATCTAACATTAAGTGAGGGATGTTCAAGACCCTCTGACCCTCTGCGGGATGTTCAAGCCCCTCTGCTTGTCTCATCTGGTCAGCTGGAAGAAGTTTCCATCGTATTTGTGCCTTGCCCTGCGAAATGACCTTGCGACCAATCCCACCTGGCAAAGTGTCGCCAGTGACCTGAGCCTTTGAGTTGGATGAGGGCGATGTTGCACAACAACTCATCCAACGTGCCAAGCAACATCGCCAGGGCAACAGCCACCGGGCCTTGCACACCCATCTGGCCCAGGTCTCCATCACAAGGGCAGTACGATGATAGAAAAGGCGTCGCGCTTGGTCGTCTCTGCTCCCCTCGCTTCCAAGTCAACGTGCACCTGCTGTATGGGCTTGACTCGCGCTTGGTCGTCTCCATCCACGTCCTAGACCTATGAACAACGACAATGCCACTTGGATGGTCTAGTCAAATCCTTTTTCTCCTCTTCTCATGGCATCTCTTCTCTTGTCCCACACTCTACTACTTTCTCGGGGGCGTCCTGGACCGACTCACCAGTTTCCACCTTCTCACGCTTTCTTCTCTTCTCTTCTCTGCTCGTCTTGCTGGGGGCCGGGGTTCACTCCCGCCTTTCCAGCCCAACATAATTCCATTCTGGTTGAACAATGCCTGCTATTCTTGCCTTTCCTTCATGATGCAGTATTACTGATACTGCACCGCCTGCATCACTTTAAGGCTCTAAGGATACTGCAATTGCATCACCCACATCATTTAGCCGCGCCCAACTGAGGTCCTGTTTCCGGTGCCACCGAATTCACCAACAGATTCCACAGTTGCCCTCAAACTCCTCTACCCCCAAACACCCTTTACTCATTCCATTCACACGATCAACTCCAGCAATCGCCTAAAAGCCGCTCTTTTGCAACGGAAATGCAGATTGGCAGCTCAGCTCGCCAAAGTCGTTCTTTCCTGTATCCATTCTTTGGAGACGTTTTTTGTCTTATTGAGTCATAATTGCAGCTCAAGCTCAGCTCTCTCGCTTCTTAGGGCTGACATGAACTTCTCAGCGTCCTTGGATGAGGAAAGAAAGCCTTGCACTTTACAGTATCTATGTTCCTTAAGACACAGGGTTAAGCCTTGAAAGGATGCATTTTTTCCAATTAAACCCACGTCTGCATGTGTAGTAGCCAATGTCGGTCCTGTGCCAAGTGCTGGTTTCGTCTCAGCATGTCCTTCAAAACGGAAAGATCAATGTTACTAGGAGCAAGAAGCTACTAGGGGCTCCGTCGCACCGCCTGCATGTGCTTCTCTCGAGTGAGGGCAAAGTCACGCTCAACGACCGACATTCTTTGGCTGATCGCTGCAACACCTGGGACAGAAGGACTTGGAAGGCGTGACACAGGGCCCTTTCATACGGCCCTGTTTAAAGAGGCCTTATTAAAGAAACCCTTACCTTCTTATTTGCCTGTCTTCTTTTATTATTGAACACATTTGCAAATCACAGTTAGTTGGTTGCGAGTAAGAGTAAAAGCTTGAACCTACCTGCTATCCTGGGAAGCCCAACTATGATCTAAGCGGTCAAGCTTTTTCATGAAGACAAATTCGAGCCGATCCTGGCCAGCTAGGAACAGTGGACTGGGAAGAATTTGGACATTGAAAAGCTTCTTGGTGCACATGCATGTCACACAGCTAGACGAAAACAACACAAATAGAGCTGCACCTGAATGGCCTGAACCTGTGACTCAAACATTGCGTTGAGTGCCTTATTCGCCTGGCTGCAGGTTGCTCCCGAACAAACCCTTAAACCGCACAGTGTGCGGTGAAAATGCCTTAATGTGCTCACAATTCTTGCCAGACTGTGGAACCGCGCATCCACTCTCTCTTTAATCTCGGATTGCACGGAGTGCACCAAACTCATCATGCTTTCCTTCACTCCTCACTGCTCACTCACTGCTTACAAATGTCATTCGGAGAGGTTACTCACTTACTCAGTACTGATGTTCCATGCTTTCGTGAGCTCACAGTCACTCAGACCACAACCATTTAGCTTGGAGCCATGTCGATCAGCGCGAGACCTGCAATACTAACATGCATGAGGTGTTAGCCAATGCGCAGGCAACCCTGCTTTGTTCCATCATGTCCAGACTCCAGTGGATCTACAGTATATTCATCTTCTCGATCAGTTTCCCGTTAGATTCCAAGGACGCAGAAAGCCCGGTATATCTGTCGTGTTGAAGGGATGAGAGGGAGGGCAAAGGCCAGTGCAAACACACGAAGCCCGAACTGCACGGCCAAGAGAAAAAAAACAAGTATAAGTAAGAATCATAACAACCCTCAGTTCACGGCCTGTGTGGGATGCCCAACCCTCTCAATCTAATATCACCCAACCCCGGACCACGCCTCACATCCTCCAAGTTCGCAAACTTCTCCACCTGGAAGCGAGAAATTGAGTCAACGAATTCAACCTGGGGAAAGCACACCAGCATTGAGACTCTCATTGCAAAGCAGAACTTGCTGATACCACCTGCAGCACGCCCTCCCTCCTGAGCCGAACGAGCTTTCAACATCATGTAAATCATTGGAGTCTCAGTGGCACAAGTCGCAGGTACGTGCTCTCCATATCAAGTGCAGTCAACCAAACAGCACATACTGTAGAGTAAGACTCAGTACGTAAGACGGTTTGAGGCCGCAACAGTGACTGAACAGTGTCCATTGCACAAGGAAAACAATTTCACCTACTAAAAAGACATCAGTGGCCGTGGAAGTTGTTGACGATGCATGTCTCCAGTATCTCAAGCTCCAAAAGCAGTCGCAAGAACACTAGTATCCTGTCTTTGGTTGATAGCAAGCCTCCTCGTGTTCCTGCTCCAAGTTGAATTGGTTGAGCAGTTGCTTCAGCTCTTACTTGACAGTGCGAAAACGGCCGCACTTGCTCCAGCAATAGAACTGGACACTTTTGAGGTGCACATGTCATTTTGAAGACTTTGAACTTGTGCAATTGTCTGGCAATCGTCAATCCAACCGCTTTTTGTCACGAGCGCAAGGCAAATCCTGACCATGCGAAGCCCTATTTCGGCCATCTTGGTCTAGTCTGCAGTCTGTTCATCTATTTGTCTTCAAGCTGGGAGCAAGAGCTAAATGACATCGCTTCCACACATCCGCATTACTCTGCATCTCTTTTGGGACGGAGCACCACCAGGCACTGCAGCACACAGCTGAAATGAGGTGGGATGCAAACTATCTACTCAGCTGACAGGCAAAGGGACTGACCTGCAAACAACATGCGCCACTGAGGTGTAGGTTGGAAAATGTACAACAACCATGTGCAAGGTGATCCTTTTAGCTGACTCTATGCAGACTCATTAGAGATATATTCAAGGAAAATAATGGATTCTCCTGTCTCCCAAACAATGGATGACAGTTTTCAGCTCATGACCCCCATCAAAGCTCAAGCACGTCCAAACTGTCAGGAGCACTCATCTGCTTCGTTCACATAGAAACCTGGGACGGGCTGCAAATCCAATTTCAAGTCGACTTGTCCCGTCCCAGGTGCGTTTCCCTCTCACATCACCACGCGCTTTAAGTACTCGCATCATTGAAAGGCAGAGTTCGTGCGCGTGTGCGCGTATACTGCTATTAACAAGCAGTTGGTTCCTTTACACTTTCCTTGCGCCCCTGGCCTGCCAACACGAAGCCATGCTGCTGAGACTTCATCAATAAATCCACAGGGGACACCATTCACTGAAGCTGCCAGTGACTGAAATGAGATATCCACCCCGGCCAAGGTGGCGGTTGACATGAAGCTGTTCCTAAGGACACGCAGGTGCGCAAGAGCCGGAGCCCAACTTGTGGGTCAGCCAAGGCCCCAAGTGCGTCCAGCAAAGCTCCCGCTTTTGAGCCCACGCTCGGCAAATGCAGGATGCATCCCCCTGATGGAGCCTGCACTCGCCAGTGGCTGTGCTAAGGAGCTCCTACGTCAGAAGGCCCAGGAGAGTAGGAGGGCGGGTGTCACCACTGCAACCGCTTCACATTTGCGCAGGTGTGAGCCTGGACGTGCCGCATCCCGGAACTCACAGCCACATCCTCGGCCAAGACCGCATCGATCAAGTAGAAAGGCGCCAAGGCCTCCACTACTCCTGGGCTAACCGCTCCCCTTGCTCCCATCGCTGAGCCCGATCAAGATAGGCCGCTTTGGCTCGCTGGTGCTTGCGCCACGGGGCAGAGAGCATAGCACATGCTGGGTAGCATGAGAAGTTCTTTCCAGGCAGCTTCAGCGTTGTAGTGATCCACTGCAGCCAGGCGTGAGGCAGGGTTGGTAGGGCAGGCTTTTGCCGTTGTTGTGGGGCAGGTTGGCACATTCCGTGCGAAGGAAGACAGCAAAACGGATTTAATAGATTGAAGTAGAGAAATAGGCTGTCAGCCCTACAGTAACATTCAGAGCAACTCTTACTCTTACCGCAAGTAAAGCACAGCAGAGGAAGTAGAAGTTGACGACAACAAATCAAGTTTGATTGCCAAATTGAGCTGCTATTCTGCCTCTGAAGCTGTCTGGATACTTTGAAGACAGCCGTTTGGAGAACTGAACCATAACCTGACGGTTTTTTGGCACTTTGGTGCTAGCTGAGGCCTTTTCCACATGGGCGGGACTTGAGGAAAGGAGACGGGAGCAAGAGAAATTAGATTGTTTGCGCTTCGCATCAGCAATTTTGGGTACGAAGGTGGTAATAGTGAGTCTCCACAACTTCACTTCTCTCCGCAAAGCCCCAGCTACTTGCACCAAGTCACGACTTGGACCAGGCAGTGGCAAGGGCTGCGCATCCTCCTGCCGCCAAATCCGCCGCCTCAATTATCATCACTGTTTCAACTGCTTCAACCCTTCCAACATCTCAACGTCTGAGAACATCGCAAGTTGAAGACTTCAGAGATGCGAGACCCCATTGACCGCTGTCACGGCTTACTTTTTGTTCAGGGTCATCGGATCAAAACACCACAAACAACATCTCAAGGCCAAACTTCACATCGCATTGACATCCCAAACGGCCCTATCACCAAATGTTGCACTCGCCCGAATAGGGGCGGAAGGTGGTAACATGAATTGCGCCAAATGGGGTACTGCTAGTGATACTGCTTCGGCCATTCTAGTGGCACTACTTGTCGCTGCTGCAGGGATTGAAAAAACTATACTGGCATAGACCCCAGATAGCACTTCAAGAAAAGGATAGCATGGCAAGAGCGGGAGACAAGCTTGGGAGACATCCCACTCAAAGCCGGGAAAAGGATGGAAAGGTAAACAAGACCTAAATCATCTTATAGCAGCATCCGCGTCAAAGGCAGGCAAGAAAATGACAAGGCGGCAACGGCAGCCAAGAGCGAAATCAGGAACAGAGACAAGCTTGGGAACCACGGCGGCAGCGGCAGCCAAGAGCGAAATCATGAAGGGAGACAAGCTTGGGAGACCAGGCGGCAGCGGCAGCCAAGAGCGAAATCATGAAGGAAGACAAGCTTCACAGACAAGGCGGCAGCGGCAGCCAAAAGCGAAATCATGAAGGGAGACAAGCTTGGGAAACAAGGCGGCAGCGGCAGCCAAGAGCGAGCATGAAAGCTTGGAAGACAAGCCGGCAGAGGCAGCCAAGAGCAAAATCATGAAGTGAGACAAGCTTGGGAGACAAGGCGGCAGAGGCAGCCAAGAGCGAAATCATGAAGGAAGACCAGCTTCACAGACAAGGCGGCAGCGGCAGCCAAAAGCGAAATCATGAAGGGAGACAAGCTTCACAGACAAGGCGGCAGCGGCAGCCAAAAGCGAAATCATGAAGGGAGACAAGCTTGGGAGACAAGCTGGCAGCGGCAGGCAAGAGCGAAATCAGGAAGGGAGACAAGCTTGGGAGACAAGGCAGCAGCGGCAGCCAAAAGAGAAATCATGAAGGGAGACAAGCTTGGGAGACAAGGCGGCAGCGGCAGCCAAAAGCGAAATCATGAAGGGAGACAAGCTTAGGAGACAAGGCGGCAGCGGCAGCCAAGAGCGAAATCATGAAGGGAGACAAGCTTGGAAGACAAGCCGGCAGAGGCAGCCAAGAGCGAAATCATGAACGGAGACAAGCTTGGGAGACAAGGCGGCAGAGGCAGCCAAGAGCGAAATCATGAAGGGAGACAAGCTTCACAGACAAGGCAGCAGCGGCAGCCAAAAGCGAAATCATGAAGGGAGACAAGCTTCACAGACAAGGCGGCAGCGGCAGCCAAGAGCGAAATCATGACGGGAGACAAGCTTGGGAAACAAGGCGGCAGCGGCAGCGGCAGCCAATTTCCGCAGTCAGGAACCCATCCATTGGGAAGTAAGAACCCCTATAGCTTCGCTATCTGGGGAAAAAGGACACCAGCCGCACCAGCCCCCAACCCAGGGCTTCAGACAAGATGTGCGGGTTAAGCCGCTGCGATGGCAAAGCCTGCGGCGCACTGTTAAACAAAATCCGAATGCGCACAAGCGTCCAAAGCTTCTAGCGACCTGTCCTACAACCTGTCAAGTTCGCTTCTTTCTGGCAAGCCTGGAGGCGCTGCATGAAGCGGAAACCATCAAATCGTGCATTTTCGGCCTCAGACACCAACGGCATCGTGTATGGCTTGCAGTTGCAAGAATATGCTGCATCGCGATGGTATGTTACTGGGCTGAACGCATACACAGTCCGTATACCCAAGACGGAGTGAGGCAAGAGCGGCATTGCAGCATAGTCGGCAGCGGCATTCTCTCTGTGAAGCAAAGTCTGCTGCATAGGCCTGCTCCAAAACAGAATGTGTAGAATGTGCGAAGTCTGGCAGAAAGGGCTCCATTAGTGGTCTGTTTGGAATTTTGGATTGGTGCTGAGTGGGGAGAGTCCGCCCAGCACAGATACAAACAAAGCAAGATGGAGCCCATGAACCCAAATGCAAACACGTTCGACGAGTAGCCGTTCACTTGAATTGGCTCACCAAAGCCTTCTTTTGCTGACATGATGCGTCGTCGCATTGGTGACTCCGCGCAAAGTTTGCTACATTTCATGAGGCATCTTGCATGGCAGACTCCACCACCACATGTAGAGCATCCTTCATTGCGCAAAGACTCACGAAATAAACATTTGCACGGTCCTAAGGTCTCCAAGATGAAGACCTGAAAATGATAACCGCCAGCAGAATACAGAGAAATCCACAACTGCGGCGCGCTTCTTCAACGGAAAGTGCCATAGGCCCTGGCAGGCCCGGGGGGCTCCACCTGGGCACCCCACCTGACCCGTGTTTGCATCGGCCGCTCCCCCGTCTTGCAAAAACAGCTTCTGAGCCACATACATCTGAAACTCTACATTGCCAAGTGCTTACTCTATACACACGTCCTTTCGGACAAAACGCATTTGCGTCACATACTTCAACCAACTTTAGAATAAGAAAGTTCAATACGAGCGTTTCGTACAAGACTTCCTCCAAAAGTCACATTTCAAGTCTCCAGCGTTTCATACGGGGCTCCGGGCTCCTCCAAAAGTCACACACAAAGTCTCCAAATGAATGTTGCGGCGTCCAAGACTTCCTCCACAATTCACACCTCAAGTCTCCAAACCGCACGCGTGTTCATACCGACTTCCTCATACGAGACTTCCTCCAAAAGTCACGCGTCAAAGTCTCCAAAACGAGCGTTTTGCACGACACTTCTTCAAAAAGTCGCACGTCAAGTCTCCAAAACGAGCGTTTTTTGCACGACACTTCCTACCCAGCCTAGTCTCTCTAATCACACCACACACCAATCCCAAAGTCACACCGACATTCATCTCCACCAAAAGTGGCCAACCTCGCGATTCCCTGCGCCTGCCACAAAACTTCACCCTCAACACGCACACAAAGTACTGCGCCTGCCACGACAAGTGACCATATGACATGTTCAGTCACGTTCATGTCTTTCCGCAAGTTTTGCACCACACCACACGTATGGAATGATATCACAAGAACACAGGTTCCACACAACAGCCTCAAAAGCAAATCCCAATGTCACAGACACCTCCACCACCTCAACCATACCACCCTCTAGGCACCAACTCCAATCTTACAGCGGAGAAAACTTTGAATCTCACAAAAGCTGCACCTGCGCAGCAAAATAATCCTACTGCTACGCTTCCACACGCTTCTTCGCTATTTCACACGAATCTGACACGTCATGCTGCCATCCAAACCCCTCTCCAAGAGCTTCGCCCAATGTCAGCGCCATAGCGCCCTACCACGAACGATCACATGCGGACGGTTGCCCCAGACCCCCAGAGTTAAACGAGAACCCTTCGCTACGCACTCGGGAAAAAGTCGGTTTCAGTGCGTACCGGTCCCAAAATGTGATCGAGAATTTTGCGTCGGCGGAGCCATGCACCGCACCATAGATCCTTCCTTCACAAGCTGCCAAGCATCCTGGCAATCGCAGCGAGTCACGTGTGACGGCAAGCTTATAGGTGTTTTTCGTTTGCCGACCTCCTATTTAGGTTAGCCGGTTAGCCTCTACATATGGACGCAGTAGCTCACGCTTCTTCAAGGAAGCTCCCTCCGCCTAAATTCAGGGGGAGGAGCTTCCCTGAAGAAGTGCTCGCACTACGTTCCTAGATTCTTTGGGTCAGCATGAAGAAGGCAAAAATGCCTACAAGTGGCGTGCCCTCCTGCTCTCCAAGCGCTTCCACCAACTCTTGAAGCAAAAGCCGCTGAAGCTGCAGCATGGGCTTGACATCCTGAAAGTTGGAATCGCACTGGATGTTGACTAAACAGTGGATAATTAATTGATACTTTACCCAGCTGCGAATGTGGCTCCATGCTACAATTGATGCATTGCATTCATCAGCAATGTGTTTGAGCTTATCCAACTGTTGGCGTTGAGTGTTGAAGTGTCTGCCCAACATGTTCAGTATCATTGTGTCAACCAGCAACGGAATCTCGAGGATGCATGCCGTACTTCGTCATCCTCCAAGGCATACTCCACCATGTCTTGTGGCAATGGGCGCCTCTCCAAAGATGCCGATCCTGCCAAGCTCCGGTCGATCGCCTTTGCCGGACTGACTCCGCCATTCCCACCCGACAGTTTTGTTGTTGCCTTTGGATGTGAACAGTGGCAGTCCCGCGAAAAGCGATCATGGATGGCCTGCTTCTGCTCCTCAAAACAACATGACGATTTCAGCCATCAAGTTTCGAGTTGAGAAGCAACACATGCTGCACTGAATGATCAAGTTCTACAGTGGAAAAGCCACAATAGATATTCCACTCAAAGGAAAAGTCTGTCAAAATCTTCTATATAGGCATCCTTTCTGCTTCAGTGAAGCTTACTAAGAGCTGCTTTCACTCATGTGATCGACGGTCCTGTGTCAAGATCCCGTAACCTTGTACAGAGCCTTGCAGAATGCCCCGGGAACTCAAAAGCCTTGGCTGTCGGAGCTCTTGCCATGATCAAAGCACGAAACGAATTGTGCTCCCAGGAAATTGTGCTGAGCGGTTTCATTGCTTTCACAGTTTCTTCAAGAAAGAGGCATCCAGCATCAACCCTCGGTTACAGACCACCTCCTATTGAATGGACATTTTCAACCCAATTTGCCCTGACAGATTGAATCCATGAAGATAGGATCGACAAATCAATGCTCCAGGATGATCATGTACACAATCCTCAAAAATATTAATACTGGATTACTGGTAATTGTTGATCCTGCACATCTGCTGATCTGGGACAGCAGCTTTGCGCTTCCTGTGACATAGCCAGTCCTTCAAAGAGTCGCTGCTCAGCTTTTGTGTCAAGTATACCGTTTCGACCATGCGAGGGTTTTCTCTGCATCCATGCTACTAGCGAACATGCTTCCTACTAGCTTCTTAACAAAGAAATACTAGCTACCTCCCCCTGGCAGCCTACTCCCCCCGTATGGAGTTTCCAACAAGTACGACTGCCTTTCAGAAAGCTTCTTGGAGGTCTCGGGTCGGAAGCCTTCATAAGACTTTCTTTGGAACAGGTGTTTTCTTGGAAAACGTCCTGTGACCACCAAGTCGACGAAGCATGACATCGCAAAGCTGACAGTCAAAGAGCCCCCTGTGACCAAACAAAGTGCACCAGTTTCAGCTCGAAGCATTTCAGCTGCTCAAAGCAACTCAAAGCCTCTTTTGTCCCTCTTTTTCTCTCTTCCAAGATTTCAACAGAGCTCGAATTCTAGTCCAGGTCGAACAGGCCCTGGGTAGCATCAGGCACTTTTGCCTGAGGCGGCTTTTCTGGAATATCATCCAACACCTGCCGCCTGGGTGGTGGTTCGAAAACATGAAAAGATCTTCCAGCTCCGAGGATACTCTCTTGGCAGACAGGCACAGGAGCAGGAGCAAGGTGTTCTTGCTCTGGGTCGATTTCATGCTCGTCTGGATCCTGCCTGTTCGCGGCCCATTTCGGAGTCTGCTTCTTTTGGACTGCTTGCCCGTTTCCCTGACGAATGCGACGTACAAACCACTGGGACACCTCTTTGACAGCAGCAGCATCTGGTGGTGGACCATCTGCAGCACGTCCACTGCCCTCCTTCATACTCTGCCTTGCTGCCTCTTGTCGGTTTCCAGTTATTTGGGAAGGGCGGCAAAGCTCACCATACCTGCGTCTGCACTCTTGCTCGCTAACGTCACAATCAAATTCCTTGCCGAGCGCTGCCGATGCCTTCTTGAAATTGTACCTGAACTCAGCCACGAGGCGTCCTAGACACCTATCCTTGAAGCCGGTCCATTCGAAGACTGTGGGAATCTTGACAGATTCTTCTTGCTCTTCTCCAACTTCAAGTTCTTCCAGAGAATCGGATCCACTGTTGGCAGTTTCCTCACAAACTGCTGGAGATGCTGAATCCTCTGGTGTGTGGGACTCTGCAGGTGGTGAACTCAGGTCATCGACAGGAGTGCATGCATTGTCTACCTTTTTAGCTTTATCTCCGCGACCAAATGTATCCGGTATCAAAATGAAGCCTTCGGGGGTTGTCTCTTCGCTGCTTTCTGTTGCTTCGGTAGCTTCTGAAACTTCAGTAGCTTCGGTAACTTGAGCAGCTTTCACTCCGGCTGTAGCCTCATCTTGACACATGTTCGCCTCTTTCAGAGCATTTGCCCGTTCAACATATTCCTGCTGAATGCGCCTGTAATTCTGAAAGCTCCTGTCCTTCTCCTCTTTTTCCTTAAGCCAATGTGCGTGTTTCGCTTCCATTTCAGCATCCTTGCCACCAATCGCCCAGGCCTCACAGCCTGCACGTTCCATGGCGGTGACTGGACGCTCATCAATCCAACGAAGCTTGGGTAAGGTTGAGACAAGACGCCGTCGAGCATCTTTCAAACCTCTGGAGCAAGGATTGTGATGTATGTACAAACATAGAACATTCGGTAGATGCTCTGGCCAGAAGCTCAACAAAGCATCTCCATCTTCAAAGTAGTTGGAACTCACATCAACACTCTTCAGACTAGGCCTTTCAGTCAAGCCTTTTAATTTCTCCACATCTTCAAGTTTGTTCGAGGCGAGATTGAGGGTCTCCAGCTTGCTCAAGGCTGCTAAATTTTCCACTTCAGATATGCTATTCTTCGACAAATTGAGATACTGCAGATTGGTCAGCGAATCCAAGTTCTCTATCCGCATAATACAATTGGATTGCAAGTAAAGGGACACCAGTTGAGGCATCACCTCCAAGTTCTCAATCTTGCTAATTCCATTGCATTCAAGGAATATGGACCGCACATTAGTGTAGTCATCCAAGCCCTCTATCTTGCGAAAGCCTTTGTAGTGGAGAATGAGGACTTCGTTCAATTCTGGAAGCTCATAGCCTCTGTTTTCCAAGCAAGACTTCCGCAATACTGCAGGTGTCATCCGAGGAATGCCCGGGTCTGCAGGCTTTGGACTCGCTTGGAGACTTGCAGCATCCGCATATCCGATCATGGCTCATACAAGTAAATGAGACTAACTACCAAAATGTAAGGATAGAAAGTAGAAAGGATGTATATCTGGAAGGCTTTACAATGTTTTCAGAATAAATGCCGTGGTTTGTTCTCAGTTGGGCCAAAGAAAACATTTAATAGCACGGTGCCAAGAAAGCAACTTTATCTCCAAAGTTCCGTGAAGTCAGAGTTTTGCAAAGTTGACCACTTCCTGTTCGGCGCCTCATTTGGACACCAAACTGATGCAAAAGGGCATCGTTGTCCTGACCTTAGAACCGCTGAATCAATCAAGGGCAATGTTGTAGTGAGCTGAACCTTAGTGTGCCGCGGAAATCGTGCACCACCTTGATTGGCCGCTCACCTTCCAAGAGCGCACGAAGCCCAAGCCTCAGCCAAGGCAGACTTTAGGTCATTCATCCGAACGTGATGTTAGTAGTGTTTGTACATAAGGTTAGCATTGCTTGCATTATTTTCACAGTTACAACTGGCACGATAGAATGCCTTTCCAATTGTGTCGGGCTGCTCAAAAGCACGTTCGCCCAACTCTAGAATATCCAGAGCAAAGGCCTCGCCGTGCATGGTGCCAATCCTGGCAAAATGAGGACAAACACATGAGGGGTTTGTGAGCCAGGTGGAAAAAACGTGTTTAACAGCGGCTGGCTTGTGAACTGCTGACACTCACCCACGAAAATGCATAAGTCGTCAGGCACGCTGAAGCAAGCAAAGCCTCCACAAGCACACAATTAGATAATTATACTTATTATACTTATTTGCTTTTTGCAGTGACGTTCCTTGAGAAAGCACTGGCTTCTTCCAACAAGGAACGCCCGCCTGCCATGTTGCAGCTTGTTTGGCCTAGGGCAGTGTCTTGAAACGAAGTGAAACGTCGGGAGACGTTGCCAAGCCGTGAGCTGGCATTCTTGGAGAAACCAACAGCCTTTGGAGAGGTCGGCACCCTGTCAATGAATGACATTCTAAGTCTAATACCGTTCGAAACACCAAGCAGGAACTCGCAACAAAACTTGAGAGCCTCACAGTCAATCGCCAAAACATGCTCTGAAGCCAAGTGGTTCAAAACACGCTGAAGCTCCTACATGCACAAAAAAATCTACGCTTCCATTTCACTTATTTGTTAGGGAATAGGTCTTTTCAGTAGAGTCCAAAGTATTGCTTGCATTTGGTGAATCCCAAATTGCCAAGAACGCTCCTCCTCAGTAGACGCCACTTGTGGCAATGTCGAAACCTGGAGCTGACAATTGGTCTTGGTTGAAAATGTGGTCGCATTTTTTTGGAATCTGTGCTCGAACCTGCATTTCATCCAACACATGGAGAAGATATTTGTCGCCGGTAAACCAAGTATGGTACGTACTGCACCTTTTCAACTGTCAGTGTGGATCACATTTTAAGCAATAATTCTGGGTTCCACACACTTGCTTCTTTGACAAACTGCCTAAGTCAGGAGCAACAATATCTGGGATGAAGTTCAAAGCCTTACGCGACTTAGGCACGAACTTGGACACTCCTGTATCAAAGGCGTAACCACCAGGAACAAAGACGGACGCATTTGGATTCATTCCATACAAAGCGAAAGCAATAATCAATTCATGCTGTTTTTTTAATGCGATATAGCGCCAATTTCGCAAGCTGCCACTGTGATCTCTTTTCAAACGAGTCGGACCTGAACTTCAACACTCAATTGTGATGGTTGGCAGCCACCTTTTATTTTTAATTGTTAATCCGTTTGGTTTGCAATATTTGCATAGAACGCACACCTTGAGCCATTGAAACCTAACCTGGCACGAAACATCTTCTTTGTGTCCACTCACCTAACATTGTTTAGATTTGACGGCGTGTTCTATTTCTCATCTGCAGCCTTCGCTCTCCTCAATTGAAAAAATGTGGTATCCACAAACTGACGCAGTAAATTTTAAAATGCAATAATGAAAGGCAAGGATGAAATCATTTTCCACCCAAAAAGTGGGCCTTACGCCAAAATGGCGGTCATCACTTGGGACATGCCTGAGGGAGCCACCATCGTCAATACAACTCATTGAGCGCCAAGGCCGTCCAAAGTGAGCCAATGGTGGTGAGAAACAAAGGACAATCATATAAATAGGGCAAGCAAAAGCAGTGAGCCACCGAGACGGAGGCCTTCCAGTTCAAGCAAGAAAATAGCTGCAGGGAGGAATACACAGAGTCAAGACTGTTAAAGGCAAAGCAGGTCCAAGCTGAGATGGGGCTGCATGCATGGCCGAGAATGATTCCCGGAGTGAATCAACACCAAAAAACAACTTGCGAGAACTGGGTCATGTCACGATGCGCCGTTGCAATGTTTCAAACAGAACAAGCAAAACGCAATTCGTGGTGGCAAATTCGCTCTAAATTCATTGCCTACAGCAATTGCCCGAAACACATAAAAGGGCTGAATCTCGCTCCACTCTTCACAATGCTCCAACGCTGAATTTCCAGACCCTTTCTGAGGTTCAATCACAGAACGAGCCGGAGTCGTGAGAATCTGAAAGAAAAGTAACACCGACACAACAAAGATCGGGGCCTTGAGTCTGGCTTGGTGGTGACTTGAAGCAACCGGGCAATGGATCTGTGGAGAACGAGTTCATAGAGGTCGTTGAGGAGAAGGAGATGAGGACTGAAACACAGCATGAGAAGGAGACAAGAGAACATCCAGTGGCAGATCGTCCAACTGGAAGTGGCTAAGGATGAAAGAATTTCGAGAAGATCGTCTCTGCTGAAAAAAGAGGCTGTGAGGATGGTTACTTGAGAGAGGAGGGGGGTGAACGAAAAGTAGCAGGGAATCAGGCGCACCACGGTTGTGCGCTGGAAAAGCGCAGAAAACCGTGTAAATACCGGCGTTTTCTGCCGGGAAGGTGCACAAAACCCTGTAAATACCATAGTTTCGTGCAATTTTGAAGCCTCCAAAAGCCTCAATAACCCTTTCCGACAAAATGTTTCCTGGTTTTTGGTTCTTTTTCGGTCATTTTTCTAACCGAGACGCATCAAAAACCATCGGTTTTTGCGGTGTTTTTTGCCGGACAGCCACAAAAAAACGCTGTAAATTCCATGATTTTTGGTCACTGTTGAGGACTGGAAGAGCTGACCGTTGACCCCGAGGCGCGCCAGGGTGGAGTTGAAAGGGGGGGGGGGCCTCCCCCCCCCGGCCAGCAAACGAAGATGTCGGGGACCATTTCTCAGTGAGATAGGCTCCAGCTCTGGGTATAATACATTTTTGCTAAAGCAAAAGGAAAACTCAGGTAGGTAGCGTAACCGCTACCTTTCGTGAACATGGAATGTGAGGTTTGAACTTGAGGCAATTCTCAAACAATAGATGGACATGAGACGAATGCTGGCTCAGGTTGGTCATCTCCCAGCTGATCGCTTGGCCGATCTCGAAAGACAATGCGCCGCTGCCCAACACACGTACTCTGCGAAACGAAGAATCTCGTCACTTCTGTTCTTGTGAAAACACGGTCGCGCAAACTTCCCTTTCGATCCCGTTCCTTGAGCCAAAGTCACAGTCGGTTGAAACTGTCTCAAACGTTCTCAAAGTTTCTCCAAAGCTTGTCAGCTCTTCTTTTCAAAGTCAAGACTATTCCTTAGTCATCTCAAACCTACACCAAACTAAAGAGAACTACCTCAAACACTCTCCATGTACACAGTGCACTACCAAAAGGTTCTCTAGGCTTCTCCTAGCCACGTCTAGCCACATCAAACCTTCTAAAAGGTTATCCTGCCAAGGAGGTCCAAGCAAACCACCAACAGAGGACCAGCTCCAACCTCAAGTCATCAAAAACGAAAATCTACCTAAGAAACAGGTCCAGACAATAGTCCTCAAAGGTGATCTCGACGTCATCAATCTAGAGGTACACTCGAATCCAGCTCAAGTAAACGTCCATATCCAACAAAGAATCAAGCTCGACCGTCACCAAGCATGCAAACAAGCAAGAAAGCAACAAACAAAAAGGATCCCTCAGAGACCAGCCATGAGATCTCAGGGTCAGATCCCATCTGACATCGGGATCCTCGAAAGCAAAGCTTTCAAGGACAAACATACCTGTCAGCTCAGGATACAAAAAGGTTATCTAGGGTTACTACGCTGCGCAAACATCTATCCACACGACCTGACAAGACACAAAGTGACATGCAACTGCAAATGAAATCACAAGAAACTCTCTAGAAGCTAAACTTGCAATGAACTAGACTGCAACTGCGAGACACAAAGATGAACTTGCCATGCCACAGCAAATCCCTGATCTAGAATTACAGCCCTCTTGCACTGATCTTTCAATCCTGGTCGTGGCTGTTCCTCAAGATTCAACAACGCTCTTCAAACCCTTTAGCCACTCTGCACGTCAACCCGTGGTCTGATTCGCATGCCAATCTGAACTTTATTTCCTTTCTTTCTCATGTTGCCAAATTTTTGCACGGGCGGAGCCGCCATTCATGCAGGAAATGCATAGGTCAGCTTGCGCTGTTTTGTAAAGAGTCTCCTGTATGAAGTGCCAAGCAATAACCACAGCACCAACACAAAACAAAACCAAACAAAAAACGACTAGGGAAGAAAGAAGGAGACTCTTGTATGCGCCGTAATTTGAGACATCTTTCTGAGCTGGGATTTTAACAGACATACAGTCAAACCGACTGTTATGTTTGGCTTCGCACTCGCTTCCGTGTTTTCACATGGTAGCGGAGCCCCGAGGATCCTAAGGGTGAGGGGCAGACGCTTTGAGAGAAAGGAGAACTGTTTGTAGGGTTTTCTCTGAGCCTTTTTGTGAGCCATGGAGAATACAACTCCAGCAAGTCCAGCTGTGACGCTTGGACCACCGGCTGAAGCCTCAAGTCCGCCTGGAGTGAGCCCTGGACCTCAGACTTTTCCAATGAGTCCAAGTGCAGAAGGTCAAGATCATACAAGTGTGGTACCTAGTTCGTCTTTGGTTCCTTCTTTGGCGAATGCACCTGTTTTGAGTGTTGGACCACCATGCGCATGTCAGTCTTCACAGACTTTTGACCCTTTGCAAGCGAGAGATCCTTGGCAGAGTTGGCATTCTGGCCCTGGAAGCCAGCGATATGTGACTCAGGCGTTGTGGGCTCAGTAGTATGGACCAACTACAACTTCAGTTCGTTCTGTGAATCCAATGAGTCAGCCTTATAGAGATTTTTCAGGCCATTCTGGAGATGGGGTGACTGCAGGACAGTCAGGAGATGGTGGTAGGTCTTTACAAGACGTTTCTGGTGTTGGAGGATCTGGACAGGGACAAGGTGCAACCTATGGATTTCCACCAAACTGGGACTGGAACATTCCAACCCCCTCATCCCCCACAAGCTCAGGGAGTAGATCCAGTTTTGGCAGGTTTGATGCAACAACAGCTGCAATTGGGACAGACTTTGATCGATGTTATGAGACGACAGCAGCCACAACAACCCCAGCAACCACCTGTTGGAGTCCCTGAACGTGAACGACACAATGGACACAAAGTGGATCCCAGCAATGCCACTACCTTCGTTCAAGCAGTGGGTTAGCAGGTCTCGAGAACTTTCAGGGTTCAGGGATTGGGCAGAGAAGCTAGGAGGTTGGCTGGCACTCATTCACGATCAGTATGGCCCAGAGTTGAGGGAGGCACTTTGTATGGAAGAGCCTATTGTCTTGCGAGGAGCAGACCAGGAGCTCAGGGCAAGGCGACTTTTCCATCTGATTCAGCAGGCCTTCACAGGATGCCCCAAGATTGAACACATGATCCGCAATCAAATCATGGCCCGAGGGGCAGCTGATGCAAACGGCTATGAACTTTTCAGATTGATTCGACGTGAGTTCTCAATTCACAGTAGGCAGGAGGCCCTTTACTACAGAGAGCTTGTTTTGAAGTTCACTGTGAAGAAACCTTCAATTGATGGCTTGATTGATGTTCTTCGTGAGATCCGGACAGAGATCCACAGTATGCTTGAGGCAAGTGTGATGGCTGGAGCATTGGTTGATTTGAGGATCAATGAGGGAGATCAGTTTTTGCTGCGTTTGAGGAATTGGTAGCTGAACACGTGCAACTCATCAGCGGTGCAGGGACTGTCTCCAACAAGTGAAAACGCTGGCACCGGGGTCTATTCCTCCGCCTCATGTACTAGCGCCGACTGTCACGCGGACGCAGGAGAGAGCAGCAGCATCCCCAGCTGGGGAAAGCGAAGGAGTGAAGCCCTTGGCCACTGCCTTGCAGGCCACCCGCCACACTGCACAGCCTACCAGATTGGCAACGCGGCGGCAAAAGTCTCCAGAGGCTGTCACAAATGACGAAGGCGACTGCCCAAGCAGCCGTCCGTCACACGTCACTAATCAGCCTAGTGCGCCTGCATCCTCCGGAGGCCGCAGAAGGAGGTGGAAACAAGAGCTACCTGAAAGCACCTCGGTTCCCCCAGCGGGGTGGAACCAGTGGAGTATTCGGTGCACAATGGGCAGCCGGAGCAGGAAAAGCAGGAAAAGCAACCTGCCCCACCGAACACAGGTAGAGCTGCGAGGAGTGCTGGCCATAAACTAAGTGCAGTCAAATCCAAAGCAGTCAGCTCGTACCATTTGCTCCAAAGCATTACCGAGCATCTTACAAGCATCCCGGAACAGGAAGCACCTAGCACTGGCTCAGGCAAGCCCTACGGAGGTTACCCTCGGTGATGATACTGACCAAGCTAGCTCTTCCGAAGCGGACCTCAAAGTGCAGTCTCAACAAAGGGCGATGCAAGAGTAACTCTCTATGCAGACGCTTGTGGTAAGTGGCACAGCCGAGCCACCCGAGCCAACCTCCTCTGCAGAAGCAGATGCTGCCGTGCCGGACCAGCCGCCTATAGCACCCCCGACAAGCCTTTATGCCAACTTGCCAACCGAATGGCCCCTGGCACGAATCAGCGTCTGGATGCGACATATCAGTGTGCTTTTGCGAGTCACACTGTATAGACGGTTAGCCGAGTTGAGCTTTCGTGGCGTTGACTTCACTAAGCTGCCCACGGAAGTAGTGAAGTATACCCGGAAAGACTTTGACAATGTCTGTGGTGCCATGGCTGCACAGCTGGCAGCCCTCTTTGCCTTCCTTCACCCAAACCAAACGAAGAAAGCCCGAGAAGGGAAGCGAGGAACTAGTACTATATGCGGACCCGTCATACTGGCTTTATGGCCTGTTGTCTTTCTGTGCCAAAAGTTGCGAAGCGAAAACAGCAGAAGCCGGAGGTCAACCAATCTTCAAAGCTAGCAAAGAAAGAAAAAAGGATTGCACTACCCCTGCGTTGGAGCCCACGCGCAACTCCTTGGCCCTAATGCAAACAGTAGTCATGTCTTTCGCGCGCGGCCTATACCTGGGCAACGCAGAACTTCCTACTGACCACGTCCACATCTACTTCCCGGTCCAGATAGTGCACAAGGTGGTCGCACAGTGCAATGCACTCAATTTCCACGATGTAACGCCTGAAGAAGGAAAGAGATACAAGCACAATGTGGACAATGCTAGCAACAACCCCTACATCATTGCCCGTGCTTACGAAGGACAATGCACTGCAGCTCAATATCCCTCCATCCCGCAAACTCCCAAGCTTGCAGACGCGTATGAGAACGGCATCCTGGACGGAAGCTTTGGGCAGGTAGTCTCATTTGCCTCTTCTCATCAGACCAGTTTTCGTATTGAGGTACCGCTCTGGCACAAAGTAGAAGACGGAGTAGCCATCCTTGAGAAAGAACAAGCAACGGCTATCCCGACGCTAGCCAAGCCGGTTCTTCCGGACAATGCGCCAAGCCCGGCCTCCAGCAGTGATGCCATAGTCGGCCCCCTACAGGGCGCAGACAAAGAAGCTGAGGATGCGGATGAGGAAGAAGCTGAAGAGGAAACTTACCTCACGGCTACGGGACAGGGTTGCTACTCGTTCCAGATTAGCCTACTGCAAAGAGCGGCGCAAACCTTCTCGAAACGTAGTCTGGCCGACAAGTATGGGCAAGTAGCCAAATGGCTGCTTACTGGCCTGGCAGTGGCCGTCTCACGAAAAAGTTGGCACATGTTGTCCAAACACAGGACCTGCACAAGTACTCCCCAATCGTTGCTGCAGGTACATTTCCAGCATGGATATGTGTCCACAGAACAAGACGACGCAAAAAAGCCCTACGCGGCTGCTTACGCGCAATCCCTGTATGAACACACATGGGAGGGACTCGTAACCAGAACCATATGTAAGGGCTACAATGAGGCAACCAACAAATTCAGAACGACTAGAGAAGAGAGAGATGAACTTGAGTTCTATTCCACATTTGACCAAACCAATCCACTGGGGGCACCCCCAGAAGCTGGGCAGGGAAGCCAGAGTCAAGCTTCCTCTCATAGCCACCAATAGCGCCGCAATTTTGCGCGCAATTTTGCACGCAACGCTTCGGGAAGGTGCGACATAACTCTTCCCTAGCCTTTCACTATGAATTTGGACCTCGGGCGGCATCCCAAGATGCTGTCCTAGCAGAAGGGACAAGCACGAGGGTCAGACTGCTTTTGACTAGTGCATCAATAACATGCCCGTGGTCTTGCGTTCACACCGCAATGCTGAACGCAACAGATACAAGTGCAATTTTGACCTTCCCCCAGCCATTAAGTGGCCAGTAGTCGAGGTAGAGGAAGAAAGCTCTGTCAGGGACTGCCGCCTAGTTGTCCTACCTACAAGAGAGCCATGGCTGACATGTCCCAGTCCCATGCACAGAGTAGCGACTGCGAGGATCCCAGTTCCCTCCGACTACACCCAACCACGATTGCCGGCACTGTGATCCAACCCCAAGTGCCAGTCAGCATACACCACACCTGGGAGATGCTAGAAGAAAACCTCGTAGAGCGCTTGCCCTTGGTCAGTCAAATAGACACCTTTGGCTGTGAGTTCACCTTGCTCGACGCTGACACGCATCTGGCGCTACAGGACCCCATACAGGAGGACCTTTGGGGGAACACACAGTTTTGTCTAATTGTACACGAGTGTTTTCTGACTGTTGAACGCAAAGAACAAATTCAGGGGCTCGTGTATGAGGACTGCCCAAAAGCAATCAGGGTCCCAGCCAACGATACTGGGATACTTGAGGCCAAAGCTTTCTTCTCGACCGCACGCCCTCCATTACATTCCGCCGCGGGAAAGCGACTGGATCGCTCCTTGCAATTAACCTAAACAACCTGAACAATAACCATCCATGGGGAGAAAAGCCAGAGTAGCAAGGGCGGCTACCCAAGTAGCTGTCCCTAAGCATTGCCAGGTGTTGATTAGGTACGAGGTAGGAACCTAGGTATGGTAAGCTCAATGGGTGAGTACCCCTGAGGTGGCTCAAATCCCAATTTGGAGCTCCACAGTGCCGCAATGGTTGGTGATACCTGGTCACAAACGAGCTCCCTCGTCAGCAATGAACGCCAGTTAGTGTTGCAACTACTGCTGACCACCCTTTCCGGAGAAGACATACAGGTAGTCATCGACCTGCAAGAGTTTGATCGATTAGAAGACGAGTTTGAAACTGCTGTCCTTGAGCAACTCCCGACTATTGGGGGACACAGCACTTTCGGGAGCGAGCTTGTCTTTGTACACAAAGACACCGGAGAAATCCTAGCGAACCCCATCTGGGACACTCTCAGAGACTGTAACCGCTTCAACCTCGTGATCCGACAATGTTTTAGCCAAGCCGAGCACAAAGGGCAACTGAAGATGCGTGCCAAAGCAATTCGAGTACCACCCATTCGCACAGGCCGCGTGCTATCCCATGCCTTCACGCACACAAAGGATGTGAGGCGTGTGCAAGTAGAGGCAGGAATACATACCATCGGCGAAGCAGCCTGGCAGCACTGCAACAGGCTGCAAATAGTCCAATTACCAAGCACAGTAGTCTGTCTGCAAGACGGGGCCTTCCGTCGGAACCACGCACTCCATACTGTCATAGCCCCAGGGTGCAAATACTTTGGACTCTGGGTGTTTGAAGAATGCTACGCATTAGCACAGATTGACCAAAGCACGACGGTAAATCAGCTGGCGCCCCAGGCGCAGTTTCGACCGAGAGCCTTCGAGAAATGCAGCACCTTGCAACAGCTCAACTTCGAGAGAACTGAGTACGATCCTACCAATTTGAATCGTGACATACCCGAGGGTCGCTTTTTCGAGGCTGGAATACAGTCGTTATTCCTACCCGCTGATTTCAACTGGATTTTTTTTGCGCGGGTGGAGGCGCTGTGTGCGCCGAAAGGCACAAGTCACCTTGATTGAATCAAATAGGGTTGCCGAGGAGATACGAGCCAGGAACAAGAACAAGGCCCAAAGCAGCAAAACCAAACAAAACACCACAAACAAAACCCAAACACACAAACCGAACAAGTCAGGCTCGTATCTCGTCAGGGCTGTCTGAGCCGAAGCGACTGTCTTGAAAGAGAGGTGAAACGGGGCACTGAATTCATATTTCTGTCAGGAGGTGGCGAACTTCCTTTTGCGGGCAGTGAGTGCCTGTGTGGCGATTTCGGCGCTGACCTGTCTGCATTAAGAGTGTTCAAACGTGTGCTGGAGTAAGGAACATTGCAAGCAGAATCGTAGTGCCAAGGCGAATCATGACTTATATCAAGAGCACGACTTTGCCTCAGGCAGATTCAGTTTGTTCCAAACAGGCATCGTCAAACTGGCGCATGTCGGCATCAGCATGTAACAGCTTGCTTCCTTCAAGCTTCGGATGCATGATATGCAGCACACCTGGTGAGACAGGGGTTTTCAACTCACTGTGTTCAAAATCCCAAGGAGAGATTGCAAAGAGCACAATTGGTAGAGCACGGGTAACTCTGCACTAAGGGCTTGTCGTGGGAGAGTGATACTCAGAGGAGTCGGTTGTCAAGCTTACGAAAGTCATGACCTGCAGAGGACATGGGATGGGATGGACCAAGACAAGCGATCCCCCCTCCTAGGCCCCCCCCCAAAGGGGGGAGGCGGTGAGAAGAGTGCGCTCCTTGACAGTAGCTCCAAAATGGCGAACGGGAGCAGTAAGGACGAAGCGACGTGACCTTGCTTTGCCCTCAAGGAATATTGACAGGCAGGACCCTGTTGACAAGCCTCGACAAGCTCAGCATCTCCGTCTTGCAGTTCGAGTGCTCTAGAATCCGTAAAAACATGCAAGCCCCTTGAACTACGTGAAACAATGAAACGCCGCTATTCCTAGTTGGCAAAACTGTACATCTGTACTCTTCCAAGACCACCTCTTGGGAGGCAGCCCTGGGCACTGTCTAGCTACTCAGTATAGGCAGCAGTGTCGGCATGTCAGTTGGCAGGTGTGTGGCTTGCTCAGAACCTGCACGCGGACGCAGGTCTGAGTGGTCAAGCTTCTCTGCAGTTTGATTCTGCGCAGCTTCTCATGAAATCAGCCCACTCTTCATGGCCGTCGGTTGGCTTGGGGAGGAGCCGGATCCATTTTGGGAGTGCAAGTTGCGTGCACAACTCGAATGCATCGTGCTCTGCGTAAGTACCTCTCCAAGTCGTTTTTCTTCCCACTCTGATGAGCGTGCACAGCTGTGTACAGCCAGCAAACGCTCGTTTGTCGATATAGAGCAAAGTGGGTGGGGTGTGTAGTTCGCCCAAGGAGGTGCAATTTAGGAGGGCGTCTCGCCCAATGCGCCTCACTGCTTTGGCCAGTTGGAGCTGCTGCAGCTGCGAGCAATGTGCAAAGGTGCCCCCCAGAATCTCACTGATTTCAGTTTGTGAGATGTCAACTACCCGCAACCTTTTACAATGCTCACATGCCGCTGGACCCATCCAGTTGAAATCTGCTGGTAAAAATAACGACTCTATCCCTGCCTCGAAAAAGCAACCCTCGGGTATGGAACGATACAAATTGGTGGGATCGTACTCAGTTCTCTCAAAATTGAGTTGCTGCAAGGCGCTGCATTTTTCGAAGGCTCGCGGACGGAATCGCGCCTGTGGCGCCAGCTGATTGACTGTCGTGCTTTGATCCCCAATCTGTGCTAAAGCGCAGCATTCTTCGAATACCCAGAGCCCAAAGTATTTGCACCCGGGGGCTATGACGGTGTGGAGTACATAGTTCCGGCGGAAGGCTCCATCTTGCAGGCAGACCACGGTACTTGGCAGTTGAACAATTAGCAGCCTGTTGCAGTGCTGCCAGGCCGCTTCGCCAATGGTAGGTATTCCTGCCTCTACTTGCACATGCCTCACATCGACCGTATGCGTGAAAGCATGGGGTAGCACACGACCCGTGCGAATGGGCGGTACTCGAATTGCTTTAGCACTCCTCTTCAGTTGCCCTTTGTGTTCGGCTTGACTGAAGCCTTGTCGGACCACAAGGTTGAAGCGGTTACAGTCTCTGAGAGTGTCCCAGATTGGGTTCGCCAGGATTTCTCCAGTGTCTTTGTGGACGAAAGCAAGCTCGCTCCCAAAGGTGCTGTGTCCTCCAATGGTCGGGAGCTGCTCAAGGACAGCAGTTTCAAACTCGTCTAACCGATCAAACTCTTGGAGATGGATGACGATTTGTATTTCTTCCCAGAAAGGGTTGTCAGCAGGAGTTGCAACACTAACTGGCGTTCATTGCTGACTAGCGAGCTCGTTTGTGACCCGGTATCACCAACCATTGCGGCAACCTGCGAAGCTCCTACTTGAGATTTGAGCCTCGTCAGGGGTATTCTCACATTGAGCCGTCCTACCACAAACGGGGGAGCAGAGGGAGCAAACTCCTAGACAGTACCCATTCCCCGCCTGGCAATGCTGAGGGACAGCTACTTGGGTAGCCGCCCTAGCTCTCTCTGGCTTTTCACCCCCAGATGGTCGTTGTTTAGATTGTTTAGGTCAATTGCAGGGGGCAATCCAGTCGCTCTCCCTCGGCGGGATGTAGTGGAGCCACTTTGGGAGCTAGCTTGACACATTCCTCAAAGACATTGACTGCGGCATAAGGATATCGCCATGCCTCTAATTTATTCCTAGTGAAACCCAGGTGAGACAGCGCGGCACAGTTGCCAAAAGCCCTATACCCTATGTATCGAATGCTGCCTGGGAGCGTGAGGTTCACCAGGGCTTTGCAGCCAATGAAAACCTCTGCTCGGATGTCACGTGGGCAGGATGACAGTTTGACTGTCTCCGAGCTATGACATTGTGAGAAAGTGTGCATGTGGGGGGTATGGATTGCAGTGCCCGAGATGTCCACCCGGTGAGCAGTTTGCAATTCTCATCGCGCGGTGACCAATGAAGCATGCATCACTGCCTAACTCCACCTGCCGAATGCCACTGGCATAGGAGCTTCCCTGCGGGACTCCTGCCTGTGGGGTGGCCAGCGTGGCGCTATCCATCATGGCTCTCACATGGGGCAGTGATAGTTGGGCTAGCCTGTCGCATTCCTCAAAGGCATATTGCCCGATGACCGCTCGTACAGCTAGGTGGCAGGCTCCATCCGTGATGATTCCAACTCGTTCCAGAGCACAGCACTCTGAGAATAGGCGGACGCCGAGTTCGACACACCCTGGCATTTCAACCGTCTTCAGAGAGTAGCAGCCCTGGAAGGCTGCATATCCTATGGCTACGACTGTGTCCGGCAGCTTGACGATGCGAAGTGAATGACAGTACCTCCAGGCTTGTCGACTGACCGTGTGAAACCCTGAGTCAACTCTGACACGTCGGACTCGTGCGGTCGACCCGACAGGTGAAGGCAACATTAGAGCTAGCTTCCTCTTTAAAGGGAGAGGGGAGTGTTGCAACAATAGAGTCAAAGGTGCGTTTTACCTCCCCATGCGCTACGAGTGGTAGTGTGGCCATCGAAAGGGCAAGATAATGTTTATCAAAGGGCAGAGCTTTCACTCCTACTGCGGTAGTCCAGCCTCGTGCAACAGCGATCATTGCTTGATGAACAATATGATCCTCAAAATCAACAGGCTCTTGCCAGTCTGCTTTAGAGAGCAGCCGTAGCGCTGTAGTATAGAAGCAAGCTGTAGAATTGAGATTGTCAAAGAGCTTTGCTGCCTGTCCAAATTCCATGCTAACAAGGGAAACTTTGCTGGCAACAAGTTGTTTCAGTGTATGTAAGTGTGCCAGAATTCTGCGCCCTGTGAAGGAAGAGGAAAGATTATCTAACGCGGGTACGATAGGGTCCTCCAGGAGATTCTTGATAGACTTGCTTTTGTGAATCTCATGTTCGTCTGGTTGCTCATTCTGGCCAGGCAAAGTTGCACTCTTGTCGTGAAAGGTAATATCTATTCTGGGAGCGATTTGTTCCCCAACTTTGCACACAGAGCAAACTTCTTTAGCTCCATTAGTTGGCTCTTTAACATCTTGCATAATGATTTCTTCAATGATGGAGGCATCAAGGCTGCAATCAATCTCTTGAGGGGCGCTAGGAGCAAATTGAGTCTCTAGAATGCTTTTTTCCCCTGTAGATGCATCAATAAAAGTCGGGTCTGGTTCAGTTGGAAGATGGTCAGAATATTGACAAACCTCTTTCGCCCAAACAGGACTAAAGAGATGTTCTTGAATGAGGTGAGCAGCACCAGTAGTACCCTGCAACGTCTGCTGCGAAATCTGACTGTGAAGGTAGGCATTTTCATCTTTTTTTTGATGACTTGAATCTGACTCAATCTTTTTTGCTTTATCTTCTCTAGTACCAGGGTCAATGAGTCCGTCCCCATGACAGTCTTCGCCCTTGTTGCCATGAGGGGGGGTTACGGTTTCTTTCTGACTTGTATGACAAGAGTCGCTAGCAAGTTCAATATCAATTTGAGTAGATGCGACATTGTCAGTAGCGTAGTCGGTGACATTGTTTTCTGCAGGGAACAAGGCATCCTGCTCAGGTGTGCTTGCAGAGGGATGATGAGCACCTTGTGAGAGCAAAAGTCTGTTGCTTTTTCTAAGGTCACTACTTGGGATTTGTTCTAGACCTTGTTCTTTAGATTGTACTTTAGACTGCTCTGTGGGCCGATCAGCGAGTAAGCTATACTTTTCGAGTTTGCCTGTTAGTGTCTTACGCGTGTCAAAAGCCTCTGGCAACTTGGGAACTGGCACTTTCTTTACAAGGGCTTCTAAGGAAGAAAGCCCTCTCTTGGCAATTGTTGTGCCCTGTGGACTCGCATAATTACCTAAAGGAGAGTCGAGTGGGCTGATCTCATACGTTGCAGTGCCCTCTTTCCTAAATGTCACCGGAGGTGCTGTTTGTTGTGGGCTAGTGGCGACTTTCTGAATTCCCTTGCTGTCAATAGTAGACTTTTGTTTAGCGCTTTGCAAGGGACTAGGGCGTCTAGTTTTGGCGTTCGAGATTGTATCTTCTTTGGTTGTACTATCACGGCGTGCAGCTGAAAGATCTGTAAAATTCTGACCGCGGATTTCATCGATTGGACCATGGGTAGTCGCACTTGCATCAGCAACTCTCCAATCTGCAATAATGTGCCCTCTGGGTGCAGTTTCAAAGAGAGCAAAAATCTCGAGCTGACCAGTAAGAAAGAGGACAATCTCAGTGCGCTCATAAACTGCGAGTAATCAGCTGTTGCCGATACATCTTGAGACTTTGCCATCCTCAAACCTGGGTTGGTATATAGTCAAGGTTTGATTGCAGCTCAAATGACAATGAACTATACTTGAGAAGTATGGTAGCGTCAAAAGGCTTTCTTGATCAACTTCATCATGGTTCGACTGTTCAAGATGACTGAAGGAACATGACAGAAAGGCAGAATGGTGGTTGAGTATCGGCTGCTTATGAATCAAGAATTCAAGCAGACCAGCAGCCTCTTGAGTTGCTAATTCTTGATTGACCAAGCAAACAGGGACAGCTTCATCAAGAACGGTGCACAACATGTCGCTGCGATTGACACACACGTTGATAGACTTGACTCGGTTGAAACGACGGCGCGACAAATCGTTATGAGGAAAGGGAAAGAAAGCACTAATTCTTGCATGTTGGTTGTTGCCTTTCGCTTGAGAGATAATGTGGTGGTCTTCTCGCATTTCTTTGATGTGCACATTGGACATTGGAGGATCTGTAAGTACATCTGGCTGCTTGTATTGTAACATCCTATCAGTTCCGTGATGATCCTTAATTACACACGGTATTTGCTGCTGAATGCTAGAGTTTGCTAGAAAGGCAACTATTTTCTGCTGTCCTTTGCCTTGTACATGTACTATAGCAGTGCGAATGTTGGAAGCATCGTATTCTTGAGCAAGATATTTGATCAATTCTGGCACCACATCCCCCTTACTGTCAAGGAGTGTACCGTCATCTTCGATCTGATAGGCTTCATACTTTGTGCTTCCAATGATTTGCAGCTCGATTTGCCAGGAGTCTGGCTGTGCATTGGAGTCGAACTTACATTGAAAGCACCCTTCTTCTTTGCCAAAAGGCAAGATAATATCTTCGTAGAAGAGGGCTTGTCGAAAAGTTTCTAAGAGCATACCTGAAGCATATAAGATCAAAATGGATCTTTTCTGAAAGTGATACGGAATGTCCATGGAAATAAGGATTTCTTGGATCCTATTTTGTATTTTGGTATCAGGTTGCTTCGCATATTTGCGAAAGTCTAGGAAAGCAAAATTCTGATGTGCAAAGAAATTTGGTAACCGGTTTTTGCCACTAAGCCAGATGAATGGTAAGATTCTCTGTAGCTCCTGCTTTCCTAGCTGACCAATTTCAGTTCTGAGATGCTGATAGACTTGTTCAAGAGGACCAGCAAGTTCCTGAATCTTGGAGACTGAGATGCAGAAAGTAATACAACTTCGATCTGTGACTCCAAGTGTGGTCTGAACTGGAATTCCTGTTCGATGGACACGAAACCTGACAACACCTGGCATGGACTTGATACGCTCTAGCACAGTTGGAGTGAGGACTGCACTATTGCACAGCCATGTTTCAGCATACTCCAAACTTGGCGAGATAACTTCAAAACTATTGATCGTAAAGGAGGAGCGCAGAAGAACAAGATATATACTCTTGGTAACTTTCTTGTTTTGGCCAGTTGGTGCATAGGTAAATTCTTGATACTTGAATACACAGTGGACTCGCCCTAGGTGCCTTCGAAGTGCTGTGCAAACAGCAGTGATGAGGTCAAGACAGGCAGCGTTGACAAAACATTCATGAAAGAGGCACACAAAGGAAAGCTTTTTGGCATCTCGGTAAAGTTGGATAACTTTTTCCTGGATGTGGGCTTGGACCTGAAACAAAACTATTGAAATACTCTGAGTGCCAGCTAACGCAGTGTGGATGGGTTCGAAGTCATCTTCGCTAATGACAAATAGATCCTTATGGTTATGGAGGGTACGAAGTTCACTAGGAAAACGGCAAACAAAAAAGACTTGGTGAGACTGATTTACTCGAGGACCAAGGTGGCACCTAAGCAATCCCTGGTCGCGAAAGGACAAGACAAGATCCTCATAGATGGCTTGTGAAATCAAGCAACAGGCTTCTTTGTCTAGCGTCACGAGGTAGCGAAAACGAAAGCCAAAAACAGTAGCACGGGCTACTGTTTTGGAAGGAGAAGTACAAAAGCCCAAGACGATATCACGGGATACCGTATGGGTGAAAAAGGAGAGAGATGGCCACCAGGTGCAAAAAACTGCGAACTATTCGGGGTTCAAGCTAACCACGCAGGAGATCTCTTCTCTTTAAGAGAAAACCCTTGATCCACCTGCCCACCTATTAGATGGGTTTGAACCGAAAAGCTTGAGCCAAAGCTACGGAAACCTTTAAGAAGGCGCGGAGGACAACCCCCCTCTAGTGGGAGGCTACAGTAAGGAAATGGCTTATGGCTTTTTTTCCACGAGTGCGGACGCCATGTGGGCGGAGTGCCCAGGTCATCATTGAAGGAAAAGGAAACACAAAATGATGGTGGGGAAAGGAACACAAGCAAACCCCAAACCAGACAAAAAACCAACCAAAACACCCCAACCGGACAACACAAAACCGACGGCCAGAGGCCGAGTCCCCACTATCAAGGAGTGTTTCCTCTGTACGGAGGTGAGACAGGTGAGAAAAGATTGGCTACGTACTATCTATGGGCCTGAATTCGCAAAGAAAATCTGTCAGGAGGGTCAGCGCCCGAGCGGAGTGCAACGAAGCCAATCAAAGGGGCTTCGCTCCACCCTCAAAACTGCGACCAAACAGCCACTGCATCGAGTGGCAAACCGTGGTAATTGGGTGCTTTGCAGGAGCTGCTCTGATTGTCAGCAGGTCTGATTCTTGCCCAAGGAAATCAGTTGTTGCAATGCCAAGCATGCCGAGGAAAAGTCCCTTCTCGTTGCACAACCCTTTCAACTGATTGCACGAACGAAGCGAGAGGCATATCAGTGGTCAGGCAGTGGAGGCAGAAGCAAACGAAGAGAGCTTGCTGACTAGGGTGCTGCATTCCCCCCCGAAGGGAGGTCTCCTGCGCACCCCTTGGCGCCCAAGAAGTGCCAAAGAGGTATGTTCTGTTCCTGAAAGAAAGAGAGGTGCCATCGTGAAAACATCCTCCTGTTACGCGCAAGGCCCGTGTGAAACAGGTGAAACCGTGGACCTATCCTAGCATGGTGCTTGTGCCTCTTTGTACAAGATTGGCCATGGCGTGGCAGCCGCAGAGAGTAACTAAGGTTCTCCCTGGGCGCCTTCCATTACCATTCTCTACCACCCGCCTTTTGGGAACGAGAAGCTAAGGCTCTCATTCCTGTAGGCTCACTGATTCGTAGATGGTGAGGACGAAATGGTGACTCTGCTTGAACTTTGTTAAGCCTGGCAAGCATAATCGAAGTGGCGGAGGAGAAATGCACCACCACTGTTATTAGAGCGTTGCCGGCCTAGGGTAAGGCTTCTCGAAAGTCTTCTCTCCATTGGTCTTTGGCATTTGGCGGCAAGAATCGGAGCCACTTGGGCTTGTCTAGTTGCTCACATTTGTCAAAGGCATTGAGCCGGGCATATGTACCTCGCCGTGTCTTGCTTTTCCCTTTTTTACGAACTGCTCGAAGTTGCGTGCAACCTGCAAAAGCACGCCGCGCAATGTAAAGCAGGGATGGTGGGACGCAGACTTCTTGCAGCGAGGTACACTTGAGAAAGGCTTCTTGCTCAATGATTCGTAAGTTTCGGGAAAGGCTGAGTTGCTGAAGCTGTGAGCAGTGTGCAAAGGTTGAGCCCAAAATTTCAATGACGTCCGTTTGGGACAAATCAACAGTTTGCAGCTGCTGGCAGCTCGCACAGGCGGCCGATCCTATCCTGTTAAAATCTGGCGGCAGGGAGAGCGCGACAATGCCTGCTTCCAAGAAGCAGCAGTCGGGCAAGCATCGGTTCGGATATGCAGGACCACACTCTGGCATGCCCAAGTTGAGGTGACGCAGGGCCGTGCACCCTTGAAACATCTCGAGGCCGCAGTTGTGCTTGGGGGGCTAGTATATTGCCAGGGTATTGAGTCGTGCCTATTTGTGTTAGAGAGCAGCACTCCTCAAAGACCTTAGCGCCGAAATGTTTGCAGCCAGGGGCTGTCACTACTCGTAGGACTTGGCATCTGCTAAAGGCGCCGTGCAACAGGCTAACGACCGTATCTGGCAGGTGGACTACTTGCAGCCGTCGACAGCTCCTCCACGCCGCTTCCCCTACAATCCGAATACCGTCCTCGACTAGGACATGACGGACTTCCGCGTGAAAGGAAAAGGCTTGTGGTGGGATTTTATCATTCCTACCACGCGGCACTCGGATAGCCTTGGCTTCCCCTTTGAGTTGCCCTTTGTGTGCTGCTTCTACAAAACATTGTTGAGCAATCACATAGTAACAATGGTTGGCACTCAGTTTACTCTGTATGGGGTCTGCTAGGACCTGGTGG
Source organism: Porites rus (assembly GCA_964035705.1). Lineage (NCBI taxonomy): Eukaryota > Metazoa > Cnidaria > Anthozoa > Scleractinia > Poritidae > Porites > Porites rus. The sequence continues at coordinate 42,838 of CAXIVM010001045.1, forward strand.
GTGTCTGTTTGCACAAATTGCAGTTCACACCCGAGGGTGCTATTGCATCCAAGTAGGGGAGCTCTGCTAATACGGCATTTTCAAAACCCCGAAGGCAGGCATGTGCATTCGGATCGACCGCTATGGGTAGCTCCTCACCTGCCAGTGTGATGAGTGTTAGGGGCTGTGCCACCGGCCTTCCCTTGCTACCTCGAGGGCTGGGTCCAGGCGCATCATCTGTCATGCTCCACACTTGCGATTCACTAGCTTGAGCCCATAGAAATGCAGGGCAGGAGTGTTTAGTTTCGACCGGCCCCGATTCGGAAACGGCAGTTACCCATCACTCCCTTAGCTTATGGAATGCATCTTTGTATGGACTGTGAGGTGCACCAGGATGAGCGCTTACCTGCGCTGGACCCGAGATAAGGCTCGCACCCAGACACTAGATGGGTTACAGGAAAGCCACAAACTGCAATGTCCGGACAGGATTACATCAGGCAAGACCAGAGACATATCCCGTGTCCGGGATCATGTGCAGCCAGGGCGGCCATCTCATTTCTGGGCATATAGCGAAGGCATTTTCTTCCGCATAGACCCCACGCCATTTGTGCCGGCCTGGCAACTTGACAAGTCTCCTGAGCGCAGTGCAGTCCAAGAAGGCCCTACTCGCTATGTATTTTAGTGAGGGTGGTATGGCAAGTTCTGGCAGGACTGCACAGTTCATGAAGGCCTTGACTCTAATGGTGTGGAGGAGTCGGCGGGAGACTGACTTCTTTGAGGCTGGTGCAGCGCGCAAAGGTAAATTCTTGAGTCTCTTCAATTTGTGTGTTGGAAAGGTCAACTTTCTTGAGTAGGTGGCAATTGTCACAAGCATGTGCTCCTATGACTGCGAAATCCTGCGTGAGTGTGAGTGTGGTTATTCCCGTAGAGCTGAGGCAGCCTAGCGCCAAGTCGCTGGCAGTGGTTTGCGATGGGTTGATACAGCCTCGAAAGAGGTAATGCCCAAACTTGGTGGTACTACTAAACTGGTTGGCAACTCCTTCAGCTGCATACACCCATTGCAAAGAACAGCACTCCGCAAAGGCTTTGTAGCCAAACTCCCGGCAACCAGGGGCAGTGACACTGTTGAGCAGCTTGCAATTTCTAAACGCGTTGTCAGAAATGCCAACGACTGTTGCCGGCATTTTGACGATGCGGAGCTGTCGGCGCGATTGCCACGCTTCTGGGCCGATGAGTCTAATACCTGACTCAATGCTGACATGACGTAGGCGTGGCACTCCTGCAAACGCCCCTTCTGGGACTACTCCCTCTGGGTTCATGGGGACGTGGACAGCAAGCGGGATGTTGTAGATGGGACACCCTTCTAGGAGTTCTTGCGAGGGTAGGACTTCGCTGCAATCCTTAAAGATAATGCAGTATTCCATACTATGTTGCAGTTTGTCCCAAATCGGGTCCTCTAGATAGGTCTGTGTGGCCATGTGCAAGAAATCAATTGAACGCTCAAACACTTTGAGGTCAGTCACTGAGACAAGATAGTCCATAACATGATTCTCAAGGTCCTCAAATCGGTCGAACTTCGCAATGCTGAGAGAGACATTTATTGTCGCGCCCGAAAGGGCAGTTAGCACCCAGCGGCAGTCCATAACCGGCTCCCTTTCAGGGGGGCGCTGGCTCTGAGTCGCCATTTGAGCCGATAACTTCCGACTGTGTTCGCTCTGCTCTAATATATTGCCTGATCTTTGTGATGCTCAACACAAAAGGGGGTGTCCTTCTCAGCTCAAATCTGCCCCTCAGGAAAGCTGCTAAGGCATATGTCCTGGCACACCAAGCTGGAAAGACGGGCCGAGGGAGGGTATGCTTCTGTTTCCGGTGCTTGCGCCATACTATGCCTGTGAAGGGGGGCTGCCTACCCAGGACAGGTGCTAAGGCACCCGTCGTGGTTCCTTAACGCACTGCCTTGGGGTTAGGGGAATTCCGTATGAATCTCCTCGTCGAAGGCGTCCGAATCTGGTCCTTCTGTGGGAAGCAGCTCCACCCAAGGTGGTTTTTCCAAATTGTCGCACATCAGAAACGCGTTATGTTCTGCCTGTACGATTCGGTCGATCTCCCCCCAGTCAAGGGGTGTGAAGCATCTTAATTGCTCGCACCCACAAAAGGCCCGAATGCCTATATCATGGAGCTCGGTCGGAATGACCGCTTCTCGGAGCGCTACGCAGTTAAGGAACACTTCTTTGCCAATTTGCGTTAGTCGTGGCGGCAGCCAAATGTGTGTCATGGCCACACATTGGGGCGTGGAGTAGGACTGTGATCTCTGTGCACATGAGATTGACTTCCACAAGTCGCTTGCAGTTTTCACAAGCCCGCGGTCCGATGTTGTGAAAGTCGCTTGGGAGACAGAGGTTTTCAATACCTGCACCGCAAAATGCACCTTCAGGCAGCGCTCTGGACTTGTTGGTTTGGTCCATTGCAAAGGTGATGGATGTGAGCGTGAGACAGCTCTCGAAAGCATATCGGCCCAGCTGCGCCCCTGGTGCAAGGACATTGCTGTCGTCTGCCTCTTCGACTGTACTGGACGCAGCCCGGGGCCACAACCTCCCGAAGGACATAGCAGCCTTGGAAAGCTCCATCTTCTAAGCTTAGGACTGAGGGGGGGAGCTTGACGATCTGCAGCTGCTGACAACCCTGCCAGGCCGCAAAGCCTACGTGCTGTATGCCTGCAGCAATTTCCACATGTCGGAGCATAGGTGCTGCGTAAAAGGCTCTGTCAGCAATTTCTCTGCGTGGATTGACAGGGACTCGTATGGCTTTAGGGTAGCTCTCTCTATCATCTGCTTGGAATTGCCAGATAGAGTGGCCTTCTACCATGCAGGGCCGAACTACGATTTGCAGCTTTTTTGTTGCAGCAGTGCCGTATGGAAGGCTTCTGGCAAGGGTAGTTGCGTATCAAGCTCGATGAGATCTACTTCGCAGCCAAAGACATCAATGTCGGACACCGTTGGCAGGAAGCAGAGGATATCATCTTCCAATTGCGTAATGTCCTCATAATGGGTTAGATTGGTTTGCATAGTATACTCAGTGCCTGCCATCGTCACCAGGTCGACGCTGACATCATATTGATCTTGGTCAAGCGGCATCTTCGCTGTGGGCGGCAGTCCGAGCATGCCTACTCAACTTCTTTGATCCAGAAGATTGTGGTAACAACTGGATAGCGGTTGCGAGCAGTACTTAAAAGTAATATAGAAAGGATGACTAAGGCCACCCCTTTCAGGAAGGAAATCAGGCCAGTAGGGTATTGTACCTGTGTGTGTGGGCTGTTACAGAGGGTCGCCTTACTGCCACCCCCAGTGTGGAGGAAGCGGCGGGGGAGGCTTGCTGCGGTTGGGGGGACGAGCTGTCGATGAGGAGCTACTCCCGCCTGGGGGAGGGGCCGTACGCCGGGCTTTATTGCGATTATCGGAGTCGTCTCGGCTGACCCCCATTTGGTCTTTGAGCGCCTGCTTGCGGCGTTCAAGTTTCCTCCGAAACGTGGGGTCTCCAGACAGCCATGCACAGAGCCGGTCCCACTGGTTCTCCGTATATGCAATACGACCATATTGATGATACGGGCGATCTTCTTCTCGACAAAGGGGATAGCCATTGTAGTAATAATTGGTGAGTATGTCACCATGAAGCCTTGTCAGTGCATGTCGGGGGGAGAGCAGATTCCACCCTACTCGGGACATGGCAACCCCTAGTCCAGAGGTCAGCCAGTGCGCCACTACAGCGCTTTCTGTTTGGATATTTCCTTGCTCAAAGTTTCCTATCGCCGTTGCTAGCCTAGTATAGCGTATGACAAAACGCCCATACCCTGGCGCAAAGGTATAGGTGGGCTCTGCTACAATGTCCTCTTCCTCAGTTGCTTCTTCTGCTTCTGCTTCCGGCGGGTCGGCTACTCCTACTGGCACCGGCTGTGCATATCTGGGCGACCGCTCTTTCGATCCAGTAGCGTCAGAGTCTGTGTCCGACTCGTCTGCTGGGGGATGTTTGGCCTCCGCAACGTCTCTCCACAGCGGGACTTCAATACGCAGCTTCAGTTGCAGGAGGGATGGGAACGACATAGCTTGCCCCAGAGATGGGTCAAGGGCGCCACAGGTCTATGCTCTCTCCGCCCAGGACGTGTCCGGCATTCGGGGGTAGCGGTCATATGCAATTTCCTTGTTGTACACACCCGCTACTAGCAGGGGATTGTCTTCTGCCCCTTCCTTCTTGGGTCGGTAGCCCCAGCCGCCCTTCACTTCAGCCTGTGTGAAGCCTTGCTGCTCCATGGCTGTGACAAGGGCAGGTAAAATCTGAACTGGAAGGTAGACAAAAAGGTCGTTGATAGGTAGCGTCTGGTCTGCGTGCTCCATTCCTCGCGCGAACGACATGATGACAGTCTGCATAAAGGTGAGCGCATCTACATCTTTGTCACTGGTTTCCCTCTGCTTCCTCGCCGTTGCCTTTGCTGCTTCTGCATCCCGGTGTCTGTTTTGGTTGTCGAAAGAACAGCACCCTGAGACAAACGCCAGCAGGCCATACTGCCAGAACAGAGGGTTTGCACAGAGCACTGGCTGTTTTTGAGGTATAAAGGAATGTGGTTGGTGTCCTAGTTTCACAAAGCCAAACAGGTTTGCCAGGGGCGCAGCAAATGCTTCACTAATGCGGTGTAGGTCCACAATGCTTCAACCTCCTCTGAGATGTCCCCAAAGTAAGTGCCACGGAGTGCTCTTTCTGCCACCCTCCTCCAGAGGAATGTCCGGACGAGACGGTTGACTTGCTTGTTGGAGATGCACAGTCTCGCCATTGGCCATTCACGGGGCAGGTCACTGTACAGCTGTAGCGAAGGTAGTCCAACTCGTTTTGTGGCAGTTTCAGCAGCTGCATGAGCAGCAACTTGGTAATCATGCAGTGCCTGCATGGCTCTCTGTTCAGATTCCAGCTGCAGATCAGTGGCAGCGGCCTCCTCGCTCCACGTTCCTTGGTCATTGTCCAGATCAATTTCTGTCATGACATGAGAGCGCTCCTGTGTGATCAGATGGCGTGGCTGGGTCCCTGCGAACTGGAGACTCTTGCATCTGGGCAGTCATCCTCAAGCGTGACCGGCTGTCCATGTTCAGGAATGCGCCAAGTGGCTGCTTGGATGCCTGACCTGGTGACTGCCGGAGCTTTTTGGATTGAGCCCTTCCAGCACTTGCCTTTGTCCCTGGTCTTCGTTAATGGGGACTCCGAGGAATGCGACGGGGAGCTTTCATCTTGGGGATCAACTCCATGTGGTGGAGCACTGCTTTCCTCTCCGTTTTCTTCCAACATTTTTTCGTTTGCTGGTCGTGTGTTGGAGGAGGCTCGAACGATTGCTGAGGCAGTCACCCTCTTCATCTGACGAGGTGGCATCACCATCTTTGTCTTCCATTGGGGAGTCTGCTTCTTCTTGAAGCACCGCGCTCGGCAGAGTGCATGGCTCCGAAGGGGAGCTGAGGACGGAGACAGTGTTGCTTGCTTCCTCATCCGCCATTATGGCATTAGCTGTCTCAGGCGAGGTCGGAGTCTGGCGTTGATCACCTGCCTCCGTGGCAACATCAGAGACGGAGAGAACATCTTCAAGTGAACCAAAAGGCCAGGCTGTGGCGGCAAGACTAGTTCCGACCCTGGGGCGTTGAGGACTGGCTGTGCCCTCCACGCATCATAAAAGTAAACACGGTGCAAGGCTTCAAAGGTGTAACAATCCTGTGCCTCACGCTGCTCAGCAGTGTTCGGCAATGGGCATTCAACATGTAGGATGCGCGGCCTGGCAGAGTTGTCAGCAACTGCAAATTGTCAAGCTTCCACCCTCAGTCATAAGTCTTGCGGAAGGGACTTTCCAGGGGTGCTATGTACTGCGAGAGGTGGCTGCTCCGGGGTGTGTCCAATATAGCCGAAGGGTGTTTGCGGAGTGCTGCTCCCTAGGTCGAGTTGGGGTCAGTCACGAAACTGATGATAGTAACGTCCTGGCACCAGGGGCACAGCTAGACAAGTATGCATTCGAGAGTTGCCTCACGCTTACAACCATCACCTTTGACATGGACCAGACTAACAAACCTCGAGCGCTGCCTGAGGGTGCATTTTGTGGCGCAGGCATTGAACAGCTCTGTTTGCCGAGTGACTTCCACAATATCGGGCCGCGGGCCTGTGAGAATTGCAAAAGACTTGTGGAGGTCAACCTCATGGGCACAGAAATCACAGCCCTGCTCTCTGCCACATTTGCCCACTGTGTAGCCTTAAATTGCATATGGCTTCCGCCACGACTCACACAAATTGGCAAAGAAGTCTTCCTTAATTGTGTTGCGCTGCAAGAAGTTGTCATCCCGACGGAGCTCAGTGACATAGGCAACCGTGCATTCTGCGGGTGTGAGCAACTGCAACGATTTACCCCCCTGGACTGGGGTGACATTGAACAGTGGGTGCAGGCAGAGCACAATGCTTTCTTTATGTGTGACAAATTTGAAAAACCCCAGTGGGTGGAGCTGCTCCCTGCAGAAGGACCCGATTCGGACGCTTTTGACGAGGAGCTATACCACGAGTACTCCTGACATCATGCCAGTCCATAATAGGCTCAAGGTGGGTGCCTTAGCATCCGTCTTCAGGAAATACCTCTGGCATTCGGAACAGCCCATGAGCAGCCTCAGACACTTTTGGCTCAAACAATAATTGCAAAAAGTTTGCCGCACATGGAGCTCGACGATTCATCCAGGATTAGCACTCCCCCTGAAATGGAGCCGGTCATGGAATGCTCCCTGATGCTGACCACGCTCTCGGGGGTGACCTTTAAGGTCTCCCTCAGTGTTGCCAAGTTTGACCGATTTGAGGATCTAGAGGACCAGGTTATGGACTATCTGGCCTCTGTTACGGATCTCAAAGTGTTTGGGTGCTCCATTGACTTTCTACAAACTGCCACGCAGACATACCTTGAGGACCCAATCTGGGACAAGCTACAGCAAGGCATGGCATACACCATTGTCTTCAAGAACTGTAGTGTTATTCTGCCATCACAAGAACAGCTTGAGGGCTGCCCTATCCATCATGTTCCGCTAGCGGTTCATGTCCCTCTGAACCCAGAAGAAATTGTCCCAGAAGGGGCCTTTGCAGGGGTTCCACGTCTGCGACACGTCAGTGTAGAGTCAGGCATCAGGCTCATTGGAGCAGAGGCTTGGCAAAATTGTCGACAGCTTCGCATTGTCAAATTGCCCGCCACTGTTGTAGGTATTGCCGATAATGCCTTTCGTGACTGCAAACTACTAAACAGTGTCTTGGCTCCGGGTTGTCGAGAGTTTGGATACAAGGCCTTTGCGGAATGCTGTTCCTTGCAATGGGTGTATGCATCGGAAGGGGTTGCAAACATGTTCACCAGCGAAGCCAAGTTCGGGCAATACCTCTTCCAAGGGTGTATCAACCTTGCTGAGCTTACCCTGAGTGAGCTTCCATCCCCCCGAGGGTCAACACTGCAAGCTCGGACCAGTGAGCTAGCACCGGGATGTCTTAGTGCTACGGGAATCACCGCACTCGCTCTCACAAAGCACTTTGTAGCGATTGGAGCGCATGCGTGCGACAGTTGCCGATTGCTTAAGAGTGTAGACCTTAGCAACACCAAGGTAGAGGAAATTCCGGAGTTCACCTTTGTGCACTGCACTAGCCTCAGAGAAGTTCTCCTTCCAACTACTCTTCATACCATCCGAGTCAAGGCCTTCATGAATTGTGCAGCCCTAGTTGAGCTTGCCATCCCGCCCTCACTCAGATACATTGGAAGTAGAGCTTTCTTGGATTGCACTGCTTTTAAGAGGCCTGCCAAAATGCCAGGAAGGCACAAATGGCGAGGAGTATATGCGGAAGAAAATGCTTTCGCCATTTGTCCTGCTATGAGATGGCCACCCTGGCTGCACATGATCCCGGACCTGGGATCGCACGCCTTAGCGCGAGTCCAGGGTAGGTCAGAAGCCATGCCAGGCCTAATCCCATAGTGGAGCTGAGGATCATCGCAAAACAAGCCTTCCTTCAGAGTACCATTCCATAGGAGGTTTCCATCCCTGCTTAACAAGGCGCTATGCGCCCTTGCAGGCAGCCCGCACTTTCGAGCAAGGGGCAAGCAAGGGGAGAAGACTCTCCAGACCTGCAATGACAAGCACACGCCAGCAAAGCACGACAAGTGAGATGCGTAAACATCAAGGAGGATCACCGACCTCTTTTCGCCATTCGCAATGCTCTGAGCCAATAGGAACGAGAGCCTTAGCTCCTCGTTCCTAGCAGGCGGGTGGTAGAGAGTGGCAATGGAGGATGCCCAGGGGGAACCTTAGTTCCCGCTGTTGATGTCCGACATTTCCAATTTTGTACAAAGAGGTACAGACACCATGCTAGGACAGTCTAAAGTTTCACCTGTTTCACACGGGCCTTGCACGCAGCAGATCACTTTTTGCAATGACGCAGCACTTCACGGATTTAGGAGACACCCCGTTTTGGCACCTTTGTGCGCCGAAGGGTGCTGAGTTGCCCTCCCTTCGGGGGGGTGTGCCTTTCGCACCCTTACCTGCAGGCTTTCGTCGTTCGCTATCGCCGCCACCACTTGATCACCGCCTGGCGACATGCCTCTGGACTTGTCAGTGCAACCAGTTGCATGGGTTGCGCTACAAGAAAGGTCTTTTCCACGGCATGCAGCATAGCTACCACTGCTCCATTTTGACATGGATGCAACCGGCGTTGGAGCATTGCGATACTCCTGACCTGCATCGTGACCATTGTTTTGCCGCACTGTGGTGTGGCCGCTGGTCACCTGGAATCATGAAGCAAAGTCCAGGCCCATTGATAGTCATTAGTTTCGTCTCACCAGTTTCACCTAGCACAGAGGAAAGACTACAAGATGGTGGAGACTCGGCCTGTGGGCGGTGGTTTGTTTGTTTTGGTTGGTTTGGGTGTCCTTGTTCTTTTCTCCACCATCTGACTGTTCTTCCCTTCCTTCAACGATGACCTGGGCACCATGCCCACACGGCGTCCGTACTCGAAAAAAAATGTTGGTTGGTAACGCTGGAAGCAGCCTACACTGCACCTTTGGCCAGGACCGGTGCTGTTGTGTGGGAGCCGCAAGCGTCCTGACTGCTGTCCATCTGTTGTGACAAGCCATTCCGGCGTAGGCGACGCATCGACCGCATGCCCATAACCAGCTCATGCATGGTCGCGCCGCCAGGGAGATGTGGCCCATCCTGCAGGCTGGAAATTTCTGCCTTTGTCCATTGCGACAGTGCCAAGACGAGGCGTAAGCGCCTTGATGATGCTCTGCAAGGCAGACAGGCAGAGGGCCGGACCACAGTTGGTGGGGCAAAAGCGCATGTTGGAAGACAGCAGTGGCACTTGCAGGGCCTTGGCATTCCTTGCATGTTCAAAGGGCAGGCAAGGATGGTGTTGGTGGCTCGGCCATGTGCCACGTTTGCCGGGTGAAATAAGGAAATGGCTTGTGGCAACAAACCACAGATGCCTGCTGCAACGTGGGCTCTGAGAGAGCATGCACTTCGAGAGCACTCGACCCCTCCTTGGGGCGCTCCATGTCGTTTCCATCTTGCCGCTCAAATTGCGCCTGGAAGTCCCTCTTTGGACATCACATGCCTGCAAATCTGACCCACTGTGAAGATCTTGCTCAACCACTCCCTGTCCCCAGTTTCCTGTCCCAAGTCTGTCCCCAGTTTGCTGCTCCCAGTTCCCTGCCCAGGTTCTCTGTCCAGTTCCCTGTCCCGTTTGCTGCTTCAGTTCCTGTCCCAAGTTCCCTCCCAGTTTGCTGCCTCCAGTTCCCTGCGCGCCAGTTCCCTGCCCCAGTTCTGCTTCCAGTTCTCTGTTCCCAGTTCCCTGTCCCAAGTTCCCTGTCTCCAGTTTGCCTTCCAGTTCTCTGTGGTTTGCTGCCTCCAGTTCTGAAAGCCGCCCTCAAAGACAACATCATTGGGAGTTGAGTGAAACGTCGCCCTCAATGATGGCCCCAAGTCAGCTGCTTTGCAGGAGACGATGTTCTGGCAGTTCTGCAACCCAACCTTTTGTCAATTCGGCGTTTTCACTTGACCACTAATAACTTAATGCTGCATCTTTGAGGGCGGCGTTTTCACTGCTTGCTTCCTGATTTGACTTGGCGTTTTTTCTTCATGCTTGGTGGAGAACTGAACACTAGTTTGCGTCGTCGAGAGCGTGTTGTGCTGGCGCAGGTGGAACCATGGGCTGGAGGTGGCAGAATGCTGGATGAAAGAGTGGGACTCTGAAATGGGGGTGAAAACTGAGGACCAATTCTGTTCCAACTGGAGACAGGGAACTGGAACTGGGGACAGGGAACTGGGGGCATGTCTGAGATCAGCAAGAACACCATTTTGAGCGCGGTGGTTGTTTTTTTCTCAATGCTTGGTCTAAGATCAGCTGTGTGTGGGATCAGCGAGAACACAATTTTTGAGCACGGTGGTTGTCTTTTCTTCATGGGACAAATGCAAGGCGAAGCCAAAGCCCTGCGAGTTCCGTTCTACTATATCGATAGAGTTTTCCCGCAGGCCTTTTCGCATGTGGAGAAGGTCCGGCATATGCGGCTATCGTATCATAGGGGAGTGTTCGTGGCACCATTGTCAACACCTCCAAATCGTGCATCTAGCAGCACAGTCACCAGCCTGCAAACGCGAGCCTTCTGCCGCTGCTCTGCACTGCGCAGGGTCCTTGCCCCAGGTTGTAAGGATCACAGGTCTTTGCAGAATGCTGTTCCCTGTTGCAGTCGGAATCAGGAACGACACCACCAATCAGCTTGCTCCACAGGCAGAGCTAAGGCCCCGTGCCTTTCACAAATGTGCTGCGACAACTTGATCTAGAGCTGTCGGAGTACAACTCTAACAGCGTGATGCGGGTCTTGCCGGAGTGCTGCTTCCTGGAACCCTGCAAGGGTGCCCTTTTGAATCCAGCTAAGGGCACCCCCAAGCATTTCAAGGCTTGCCCGTTTCATTCTGTTCTTGCTCAACCACGTCCTCCGCTACGCATGTCTTCCACGTGGACTCCCACCCCATGTCAGGTGCCCTTGTGCGAATGGTTGACACGCGTCTCCCTTTCACCCACACCATTTCACCAGAGACGCACGTCTCCGTTTCCCCAGTAGAAAACGCTTCAGATTGCCTCCCGCGCCTCTCATGATGCTAATGATGCACTAATGGCTGTCAATTACATCACCTGCACAAAACACCCCCAAACTGCAAACATCTTTCTTCGTTACCCCCTTTGCTCACTTCGTTCGCGCAACCCAACTCAGCCTATAGCCTGTCCATCTGGCTTTCGTGACATTGCAAAATGGCTTGCCTGCAGCACCACCGCCTCCACCCGCACCTGCCAAAGCAGCTGACTCCACACGGGTGCCAATCTAAGAGGCTAGCAAGCAAGTGTTGACGTATATTTGTGGCCGTGTGTGGCAAT
>CAXIVM010001045.1:54476-99316 GCA_964035705.1 Porites rus
AGTCATGGAATACCCCCTGCTGCTGACTACGCTTTCGGGGGCAACCTTTAAGGTCACTCTCAGTGTCGCCAAGTTCGACCGGTTTACAGATTTAGAAGACCAGGTTATGGATTATCTGGCCTCGGTCACTGACCTCCAAGTTTTTGGGTGCGTCATTGACTTTTTGCACACCGCCACGCAAACCTACCTAGAGGACCCAATTTGGGATAAGTTGCAGCAAGGTAGAGAATACACCATGGTCTTCAGGGACTGTAGTGTTACCCTGCTAGAACAAGAACAGCTCGGTGGATATCCTATTGATCAAGTCCCCTTAGCTATTCATGTCCCAATGAACTCAGAAGAAACTGTCCCTGAATGGGCCTTTGCAGGTGTGCCGCGCTTGCGACACGTTAGCGTCGAGACAGGGATCAGGCTCATAGGTGCAGAAGCGTGGCAAGGTTGCCGGCAACTCCGCATTGTCAAACTGCCGGCCACAGTGGTAGGCATTGCAGATAATGCTTTCCGGGACTGCAAGCTCCTAAATAGTGTCTTGGCTCCGGGTTGTCGCGAGTTTGGTTACAAAGTCTTTTCGGAATGTTGTTCCTTGCAGCGTGTGTATGCATCGGGTGGAGCTGTAAACGTGTTCAGCGGGGACACCAATTTCGGGCAATACCTCTTCCAAGGGTGCATCAACCTAGCAGAGGTCACCGTGAGTGAAGTACCATCCCCCCGATCTGAATTGAACGGGTCAACCCAGCAAGACAGGACCAGAGAGCTAGCTCCGGGCTGCCTCAGCTCTACAGGCATCTACACGCTTGCTCTCCCAAAGCACTTTGTAGCCATAGGAGCGCACGCTTGTGACAGTTGTCGACTGCTTAACAGTGTTGACCTCCGTAACACCATGATTGAAGAAATTCCGGAATTCACTTTTGCCCACTGCACTAGCCTTCGGGAAGTCTTCCTACCGACAACCCTCCATACAATCCGAGTTAAAGCCTTTATGAACTGTGCCGCCCTTGTTGAGCTTGCCATCCCGCCTGCTCTCAAGTACATTGGAAGTAGGGCTTTCTTGGACTGCACTGCCCTTCGGAGGCTGATCAAAATGCCCGGAGCACGCAGATGGCATGGGGTTTATGCTGAAGAAAATGCTTTTGCCATCTGTCCGGACATAAAATGGCCACCCTGGCTACACATGATCCCAGACATGGGCTACACTTCTGGCTTAGGGTAGAAGATCATTCCTCCATCCACAGCTGTCGTGGCCCCGCTATCAATTTTGTTAGGGTCTGGGTGCGAGCCTTAGCTCGGGTCCGGAGTAGGCCAGCAACTGCGAATCAGCGCTCCTCAACACGAGTCACTAACCATAGTTGCCTTCCGTTATGCATGGAGTAAGCGCCCAGAGGCTGTCGGATAGAGAAGGATCTCGGAGTGGCGGTGATGTCGACAACGGCAAATCATCCACCTGCCAGACACAGTAGTCGGTCACTGGTTTCGGTGTCAAATGCTGCGGGTCGTGGTCGCTTCGAGATGCAAGCTTTCGGCACCATAGCATTCGATGACCTATAACGCAAACGACCTTGGGCGACACAAACTATCTAGGACCAGACCCAACGAAGCTACGCTTCCGAGCCAAGAGAGAAGCAAGTGCGACGTGAGCAGTGAGTGGAGCCAAGTGCCAGTTTGGCATTGGAAAAGGAGGATTTCCAGGCATATATGGCAAGCCAAATGCACAGACACCAAGTAGAACCATGACCTCTTCTCGCCATCCGCTGCGAAGTGAGCCGATAGGAGCGAGAACCTTAGTTCTGCGTTCCTACACGGCGGGTGGTAGATAGTGGCAATGAAGGATGCCCAGGGGGAACCTTAGTTCCCGCTGTTGATGTCCGACATTGCCAATTTTGTACAAAGAGGTACAGATATCATGCTAGGAGAGCTCAATGTTTCACAGGTTTCACACGGGCCTTGCACGCACCTCTCACCTTTTGCCATTAAACAGCGCCGCACAGACTCAAGTGACATCCCCCTTTTTGGCACCGTTGTGTGCCGAAGGGTGTTGGGTCTGCCTCCCCACGGGGAGGTGGTGCCCGATTCACCCTTAGCTGCAGGCTTCTCGCTAGGAATTGCCGCTGTAATTGAATTCTGTCTGGCAGCATGTGACTGGCCTTGTATGCGCCATCGGTTGAACGGGTTGTGCTGTGCAAGTATAGTCTTTTCCAAGGATTGCTGCTTAGATCTTCGCACTTTCGGTTGGCCTGATTGCAACCACTGCTGGAGCATTGCGAGACACCTGACCTGCAAAGTGACCTTGTTTTGCCACACTGTGGTGTGGCCGCTGGTCACCAACACTTGGTAAGGAAAGTCCGTTTGAAGCCTTGATGGCGGCTTTCCAAGAACACAGCTTGCGCTGCAGTCCACTTCTTTTGCGAATTCAGGCCCACTAGTTGTCACTAGTCCCAGTTTCACACGTTTCACCTAGTGTATAGGGAAGACTACAAGATGGTGGAGTCGGCCTGCGGGCTTGGGTGTTTGGTTTTTGGGTTGGTTTTTTGGGGTCTTCGTTCCTTTCTCCACCATCTGTCTTTTCTTCCCTTCCTTCAATGATGACCTGGGCACCATGCCCACACGGCGTCCGTACTCGTGGAAAAAGTAATCTAGGTGGCGTCCTTCTCCACTGAGGAAGGTTGGCACCCCGTGAATGACGATGCAATGCTTGGCCGTGGCGCCTGCCACCAGGACTGCGCCTTCTTACCGGCAATGGAAAATAATTGCGTAGGTTCGTGGCCCCTTCCCGGGTGGTTGTAAGGGCCAAGATGTCATCCGTGTCAGAGCCTGCTTTGGCGAGTGAGCTTCCATCCGCCCGAGGGTCAACACTGCAAGCTAGGACCAGTGAGCAAGCACCGGGATGTCTTAGCGCTACGGGAATCACCGCGCTCGCTCTCACAAAGCACTTTGTAGCTGTTGGAGCGCACGCGTGCGACAGTTGCCGATTGCTTAAGAGTGTAGACCTTGGCAACACCAAGGTAGAGAAAATTCCGGAGTTCACCTCTGTGCACTGCACTAGCCTCAGAGAAGTTCTCCTTCCGACTACTCTTCATAGTCAAGGCCTTCATGAACTGTGCAGCCCTAGTTGAGCTCGCCATCCCGCCCTCACTCAGATACATTGGAAGTAGAGCTTTCTTGGATTGCACTGCTTTTAAGAGGCTTCCAAAATGCCAGGCAGGCACGAGTATATGCGGAAGAAAATGCTTTCGCCATTTGTCCTGCTATGAGATGGCCACCCTGGCTGCATATGATCCAGGACATGGGATGTACCCCTGGTCTTGGATGAGGACAAGTCTTTCTGACCACAGCTATAGCGGCCTCACGGTCACTTAGTCAGAGTCTGGGCGCACGCCTTAGCGCGAGTCCAGGGTAGGCCAGAAGCCATGTCAGGCCTAATCCCATAGTGGAGCTGAGGATCATCGCAAAAACAAGCCTTTCTTCAGAGTACCCTTCCATAGGAGGTTTCCATCCCTGCTTAGCAAGGCGCTATGCGCTCTTGCAGGCAGCACGCACTTTCGAGCAAGGGGCAAGCAAGGGGAGAAGACTAGACCTGCAATGACAAGCACACGCCAGCAAAGCACGACAAGGGAGATGCGCAAACACCAAGTAGGATCATCGACCTCTTTTCGCCATTCGCAATGCTGTGAGCCAATAGGAACGAGAGCCTTAGCTCCTCGTTCCTAACAGGCGGGTGGCAGCAGAGAGTGGCAATGGAGGATGCCCACGGGGAACCTTAGTTCCCGCTGTTGATGTCCGACATTTCCAATTTTGTACAAAGAGGTGCAGGTACCATGCTGGGACAGTCTAAAGTTTCACCTGTTTCACACGGGCCTTGCACGCAGCAGATCACTTTTTGAATGACGCAGCACTTCACGGATTTAGAAGACACTTCGTTTTGGCACCTTTGTGTGCCGAAGGGTGCTGAGTTGCCCTCCCTTCGGGGGGGTGTGCCTTTCGCACCCTTGCCTGCAGGCTTTCGTCGTTTGCTATAGTGGCGCGCCACTATTTGATCACCGCCTAGCGACATGCCTCTGGACTTGTCAGTGCAACCAGTTGCATGGGTTGTGCTACAAGAAAGGTTTTTTCCACGGCATGCAGCATAGCTACCACTGCTCCATTTTGACATGGATGCAACCGGCGTTGGAGCATTGCGATACTCCTGACCTGCATCGTGACCATAGTTTTGCCGCACTGTGGTGTGGCCGCTGGTCACCAGGAATCATGAAGCAAAGTCCATTTGAAGCCTTTTTGGAGACTTTTCTAGAGCACTGACCTGCGCTTCCATGCTTTTCGTTCGAGAATTCAGGCCCATTGACAGTCATTAGTTTCGTTTCACCAGTTTCACCCAGCACAGAGGAAAGACTACAAGATGGTGGAGACTCGGCCTGTGGGCTGTGGTTTGTTTGTTTTGGTTGGTTTGGGTGTCCTTGTTCTTTTCTCCACCATCTGACTGTTCTTCCCTTCCTTCAAACGATGACCTGGGCACCATGCCCACACGGCGTTCGTACTCGTGGAAAAAAATGACCTGGGCACCATGCCCACACGGCGTCCGTACTCGTGGAAAAAAAAGACAATTTTGGCTTAGAGCACACAGCTGCAGGTCATTAGATGGCCTTCCCTGCCAACGAACTGCTGGAGTACAGTTTGCGCTTACGCATGCTGTCTTTGCCGCAGAAAAAGGACGGTGGTCGACGCCCTAGGGGATTCCGATGCAGCAGCAGCAGCAGGAACCTCTCTTTTTGGCAGATGAACGTCTGTCGATGTCACACAGTTTGTACGATTTGAGCTTAACCATAATGACATACGCTATGGAGTTTTGGACCTCGTTGTACAATTCGCATACAAGGGACATAACACTGTACTTAGAGTATTGAAATTTTGGAAGAGTTTTGTAGCGCTTTCGAGTGTTTAAGAGCTTTTGTAAAGAGTTCTTTGTGTTTTTTATGCATATGTACAGTCCTTCAATGGCTGTTACTTTTGGCTCCAAGGTGTGTGAAGAGGGCGCGAGGGAGTGCACTGCGTTAGCTTGAATTGTTGATTTGAAGAAGAGTTTCAAGAGTGAGGGAACGAGTTTTAGAGTGTACCGGACTGGGCCGGACTCATCTAGAGAACCGTTGTCAGCTTGAAGGTCCAGGGGAATTGTAGTTTACCGTAAGGTCTGCTACCCACGTTTTTCGTCTGCCCCTCTTATCCTCTTTTCCAGGTGTGGCGTTTGGTTCCGATCTTGTAACGCGCCGCGATAGCACAAAAAACTGAGTATCAGGTTGCGTCCATGTTGGACGTTCCAAGATTCGCTGACACAGGTGGCGTTTCCTGGTTTTCCGGGTGCCCCGGTGGGAGCAGAGCAGAAAGCCCAAAGATCCCACGGACCAACGATTGAAAAATATGCAGGTGAGCGCCTTGAAAGTAGCATACGTGCCGCATCTGGCCATGGTAGCGTCTAAACTCACGCAACTTGACAACTTTAGAAACCTGGTGGAGCAAGATTGTGGAGAGAAAACCTTGTCAGCCTGGAAAGACAACCTTGTCAGGCAGAGTCTGGTGGCTGGTGGAAGAGACTAACAACCTTGTCAGGTAGAGGTGGAACAATTTTTTTCCACCAGAAACCATTTCCTGCCAGAGGTTGCAAAATTGCAAGACATTTCCTGTGACAGGACATTTCCCACCAGAGGCTGAAACCCACCGCAGGGCCAGATCTACGACAGGCCAGTGAGCCCAGGCGGGTTTAAAAAGTGGCTAGATTGGTGATCGCCCTGGTTGTTTTTGACCCTACCCTCCCTCGCTGTGGACGAAATCTGCAGGGGGGAGTGGATCCATGATCTGTTGGCTGGGTAGCTCTTCTTGCAGATGTTCACAAAGCCTGTTTGTTCCTTCCTGCCTTTAAGGCTCCGAAGTGTTCACTTGTGGACATCAGTCTTGTCCAGGGTTGACACCAGTCACATGATCATCAATTCGAAATGAAACTGGATCGCACGACCCCATGCCAGACGCGATCAAAAAGTGAGTTGCGCCTGCGGCGCTACTGAGAAATCAACTGAAAGTGTGTGATCACACACGTCGTGGCAGTTTTTGAGTACCAGGGTTGTTTGTTTGGTGACATTGTTTAGTTGACGTGTTGGTTTCACATGTTTTCATCGTATATTGCTGTCATCATCGCTTAGCGTGTGGCTAAGATTGACCAAATGCCTGCAAATGTGTACATGGAAACGGGATTTCGTGACTCAGTTGCAATCAACTGAACGAACAGCTCTGCTTAATCACGCGAAAGGAGACACAACCGTTTTTCATGATTGGCAACTTGTGGGTTACAAGTGCTGAACACTGTCTGTATATAAAGCCATTTGACGTCAGTTTATTTGTTCGGTGTTTGCCAGTTCTTCTTCTGAGCAAACAGGCCCGCAAGCATGCGAACAAATTAAGTATGCAGACAGACGCGCGAACAAGGAACAAGAAAACATGGACTGTTGGCAAGGACCTTGACAATACAAAAGATGTCGACTCCATGATTTGAATAGTATCGATTGTTCGTGCAAATGTCGTTTTTGTTCTTGTGGGGCGTGCAGTGTCTGAGCTTCGTTTCGGACAAACCAACATGTATGAGAAGAGCCAGCAAAGAACAAACTGAGGGGACACACAATGATACCACAGTCAAGAATAAGGTTCATGTTCAGTCGCAATGTTGGGGAAAATAGATTAGGTCAGTATTTGTATGCCACAAATTTTGCAGACTGCCCCAAAGGCTTTCGGGGAAAGTTGAATTTCTTGTAACCAAAGGTGCAAAAAACATTTTGGGACAGAGGGGTTTCGGTTTCGCATTAGACGATTTGATGAAGGAATGTATGACTAATTCATTATCAAAAATAATCGAACGACTATTTCAGACACTCTTGGAGAGTTTCACTTTCACTTCAAAATGTTGGTTTTTTGGAGTCCAGAAAATTGTAAGTTTTGATCAATTCCGTTTGAATCACAGCGTAAACCCGACTTTGGTGAAGTCAAAATGCCAAAATTTCTGCATTCACAGTGGTTGATAGTGCGGTAGTTCACCGTGGATGGTCTGTAGGTTGTGGTGCTAAGTGTACTTTGCATGTCCTCAAACTTGCCCGCAGTACTTTCGTGGCTCCGCGGGGAGCTGGAAACGTCTAGGCCAATGCCTCGGCGAAGTGACTCCAGGACAAGTGGATTGTTTTAACATCGCATTGGACGCCTTGGAAGAGTTTGCGCAAGAGGAACTTGTTGCCGAATTTGTGGCATTTTCATTTGCAGAGTTGCAATTTTTTGCCCTTGGAGGAGCGATTCACGACCGCGACGTGGGGGAGGAGGGGCGGAACTTGCCTTTGGGCGTTTGGGACGATGTGGACTGGGGGTGCCTTGACTTGAACCCGGTTTGGAAGGCCGGGGGCGCTCTCGCACCCCACCCCGCCGGTCCAAACGCGATGACAGCAGGCACGGAAGCTTTGCAGGACAAGTTGAAAACCCACTGAAGAATGTAACATTTGCATGTGATAGACTCAAGTTTCGTTTCACTTTCATGTTGCTGTTTTTTTCTTGCAGGGGACGCCGTGGTGGCTCAGCAGGAATTGACTGAGAAAGTCAGATCCCGCTTAATCAAGACGGTGCAAATTCTTGCGGCAGGACGTGGAGAGAACCTCTCCGAGTGGGGCACGTCAGGTGTGATTGTGGATCTGAAGGCCAGGGAATCAGATCTTGCGAAGGAACAAGCAGAGAGAATCAGAAGGAACAAGCCGTGTTCAGGGATCCGGCTTTGGCTTCATTCGACCAGACACCGGCAAGGTCAATGACAAGGACCTCTTTTGCATGCACTTGCAACATGACAACAAATGCCAATGGCCATGAATGACCTTTGCTTCCTTTGAAATTGTCACTGCATTTGCTGCAGCTGCATCTTTTTTGCCAAGAAGACACAGACTCTGAAGTCCGAAGGATCTTTACTTCCACTGCACAGCTGTGAACAAGGCTTGCCCATTCGATGAACTCCGGGTCAACGATGAGGTCAGCTACGAGGTGCCACCATGTGTGTCGTATAGAGCAGATAGCACAGACAGAAGGGACTGAGCAGACCCACTCAGCTAATTGTTTAGTCATGCAATAGAAGCTAGACTTCGAAGCAAGTCTTGCCGCAAAGAGAGTACTGAACACTTGACTGCCACGAACAATAAGGCCAACAGGGTTGGTCAACAACGGCTTTATAGAGTACTTGGAACAACCAAACTGTTCTATTGTGACAGCTATTTTGGTTGCTCATCAATGGATTTGATCACTTGCAGAAAAGCAGCAATTCATCATACTTATCAGCACCTGCAGACCCACTTCTTTGCAGACACATGGCTGCAGTGCCCCTCAGGTGATTCGGGACGATAGGAAGGGCCATCCTACAGCGCAGCCTGGATGCAGCTAGCAGCTTCGTGGCTGAGTTCTGGTTTCACCCTTGATCTAAGGAGAAATGTTACACTCAAGAATGGTGGCAGTGGTGGTGGAGGTGGAAAAAAGAGAGAATCATCACGCTCTGACTCACGTCGCCGGTAGATCGAGAGGGGGGAAGCCTCGATTCAGCGATTTGGCGTACTGAATCGGGCCAGCGGGAGCTTCGCGCTTTGAATCGCCGGCACACAGCAATGGAGGTAAACAAACTATGTTCAAACTTTCCATGTTCCTTTTCTTTTTTAATTCTTTTCATATGCAATGCTCTTCCCTAATAAGGAACGAAGGTTAGGTGTATAGGTGCTCAGGACTGGTTACAATGTTTTATGTCCGTTCACGGTGTAAAATGGTTTGTCCATTCAGTTTTTGTTTGTTGAGCGCTGGCGAAAGTGCGGACCCAGCCGCGGAGCTGAGTGCTTGAGCTGCACAACTTGGTTTGATGGTGATGGATTCATGGAACCAACACAGGGGGTCTTTGGTGTTTTTCAAGCTGTGCTTGTTGAATTCATGACCCCATGGGAAAGGCAGGTTTTGATGGGTTGGATTCAGGAATGCCACTTTGCAAGAAGTGCAAGCTCCACAGCTCCATTAGTCAAACTCATGCTTGCCCCGAGCTTGCTTGACTATTTGGAGCTTACTCACCTGCCGCTTGAAAAGTTATTGACCAAAACCAACTCCAAACCCATTGTTGTCACAGGCAAAACCACCACATTTTGGACATGCAGCTACATTGAACAAGATGAGTAACTCGAGGGAACAACTCGAGGGAACCACGGGATACTTGCACCAGTGGACGTATGCGCAATCTCGTCATGGAAAATCGATGACAGTCAGCTGTGCAATTCTGATGGTGAGCCTTTTACATAGGTAGATGTTGGTGCCAACTAGATGCTATCAGAAGTACTGTAAGCGACGAGCGAGATGATTGTGAGCAACTCTCTAGTAGATGAGTAGATGCTCGGAGTATCGATATCAGGCAGGCCTTTGGCGCAACAAAGTGCCCACAAGCACTGACTTGGAATGTGAGAACACGTGTGGTGGGCCCAAGCTTTAGCAGAATTAGAGCAAAGAGCAGCCAAAATGCTGCCGCATGGAGGCCACTTGGAAGTTTTGCCCTTGCTCCTTTGTTGGTTGGATTTTTGTCAGGTGTACTCCTGGGGAAGTGGCAACTACGGCCGGCTGGGACTTGGCAGTAGTGCAGCCCGAACCTTATGGTTGAGATGTGTCACATGTGGACGAGGTGCACTTTTGAGGCGTTCTGCGGATTTTGTACTTTTGTCACATGTGGTCCGGACATGCTTTTCAAAGTAGGAAAGGCGCTCGAGCAATGCACGCACCGCAAGCTTGGTGCTTGGGAATCCCATATCCTAGCAATAGGCAACAAGTCTTAGCACTATTTACATGTATACTTCCACTATTTTGTTGAAAATCCGATAAGCAACACCCGGAAAGCTGCTTGCAGTCACATATGTGCCACATGGTATATACACAGATGAACTTGCGGTTGATTTGGTTTCAATGAGCTGCTGCTTACCAGCATTTGGTTGACAGTCTTTTGTATGATTTGAGGACTCTGTGAAGCCGCAACTTGTGAGCGGTGTGCTCAATGGCCAGGTGCTGAGTCTCTTCATTCAGTAGCATGCAGGCAGAAGCAATGTGCACAAACACACCTTCGCCTCTGTTTTTTGACCTAGCATGTCACATGTCTTCTTTGCATCCTCTCCTCTCCTCTCCTTTCCTCTCCTCTCCTCTCCTCTCCTCTCATCTCCTCTCCTCTCCTCTCCTTTACCACTATGTTTTTCTGACTTGCTCAGATCAACTGTTTGTCTTGAGTTCGTGGAGGAAGGAGTGCATGCAGTGCATGCATGCTTTTACTTGATTTCCAGGTTATGAGATTGCTGGGACAGCCTGCAGCTGGTGCCCGCAATAGATTGTGATGGATTGTGAGGTGAAAAACTGTGTGTGGTCAACTGTGTGGTCTAGAGAGATATTGATATCCTGAAGAGGTACCACTCTGCAATTGTGACATCTAGTGGAGATGTGGCAACCTTTGGATCCAAGATCACAAAGTGTTCCAAGCTCAGCTGTCATGATGGCGGTGTCAACCGCTGGTCACGGCATGCTGGTTGGTGTGAATGGAGGCCTTGGGACAGCAGCAAGTGGAAGTGACGTGTCGGATGCAGAGCGATCGCTGGCTCCTCACAAAGCGGTGCAGAGTGATGTCAGAGCGATCAACGCAAAGCGATGTGCGAGCTTGGTGCCGCAACAGCCCCGCAAAGTCCGAGAGGTCAGAAGACTCGGACAGCGATGGCGGTTTCGTGCAACGCGTGTGACACCTAAGAACGGGTCCAGGATCTCAGTGGGTCTCATCTCAGTTGTTTGAGGCAAATGCTCCACGGCAAGGTGCCCGCAGAACCTCGGAAACATATGTGGAAGCCGTTCTGAGAGATGTGGAGATCCACCTTCAGAGTGGATGCGGTGGAGGCAAACATGGCAGATACAAGTCCAAAGATGCGGCCTACTCCAAAGGTGGGAGTGTAGCCTACTCCGTGCAACTGTCTTGGTCTAACAGGTTATAGTTTGCAAAGGAATGGCAAGGACGAGTTTTCCATATCCAATGGGAGGAAGAATCCTGACACTGACACTGCATCTGCAGTGTTTCTTTTTTCCCTATGTCAGTTGGTGACCAGGTGACCTCACAGTTCTCGCAATCTCTTTCCTCTGACAGGTACAGGCCGCAGCACTGGCGACTTTGTGCCACACCTTTTGCGCTCATTCCCGTCCAAGGTAAATGTGGTTCAGGCGAGTGGAACGGAAACGCATGACCCAAGGGCGAGTAGAAGGACAAAAGGGTGATAATGCACTGGCTTGTTCGGATACAAAGCCCCTAGGGTATGCAACAACCTTGCAGGATTCTCATTTGCTCCTTGCTTGCAGGTTGCTGTTGGAAGCGACATGCTGGGTGCACATACTTTGGCTGTTTCCAGAAACGGCCGGTTGTACAGTGCGAGGGCTGAGCTTACTGAGGGTCACTCATGCGGCATGTAGACGTTACTCTTTTTTCGCCACAGCAGTTAGTGCCTATAAGGCTGGGGCTATGGACCTGCATGTGGCCTTGGAAGTACTGCTAATGCTTTTGCCCCATTTTCTTTTTCGGACACACATACAAACTTGTATGCCATGGTAGCTGATGCTATTTTGTACTCCCGAGGTCAGCACACCAACTCTGGTCACCAAATTCCTTGGGACTGGTGCAGGCCGCAAGCTTGGTTGAAGGCATTTGATTGGACAGGCCTTAGAATTAAGAGTCTGTATAACTGCCACTGCCAGGCCATGTTCTTAGGAGAGCTGACATTGTCTGTGAAGGATTCGACAGGTTGTCCTTTCAGGGTTATATAAAGGAGAAACGATGATCATGACCCTGGACCTCGCTGGAAGCCAATGGTTTTTGCAGCAAAACTTGGTCAATTTTGTGGTGAAGCTCGAGAGGCTGACCAACTGATTGCATAAGGTGAAAGTGGCAGTGGCCGCCGGAGGCAGGACATGGATATGGAACCACTTGGACTGGGCCCTCAGAAGGTCACAAGGTTTGACAGAAGGTAGTTGCTATGGCTTGCCTTACTGCTCTGCCGGATCCGCCGAGGTTGGGGAAAGCATTCGCACTTGCGCTATCGCCAAAAGACACCGAACAAACAGTTGGGTTTACAACTCCTCAGGCAGAGCTGGATTCTGGTGAGTGCCATGGGGGAGATCCCAAATCATTCTTGATGCATTTAGCTTCAGCACTTCAGCCTGCTTGATCTTGTGGATAGGCCAAGAATAGCAAAAGCTGCCTGCGGGGGAGGATTCAGCATTGTTCTGAGCAGCGAGGGCGAGGCCTGCACGTGTTCATTATTGAACATGGCAGGTGCAAGGTGCATGAAACAGGCTGAGCACATCAGCCAGGTTGTATAATTCAAACAGATCGAGTTCAGGATTGACTTGCATATATTGACTTCAATGATTTCAGGTGTTTACCTTCGGGGTGAGTGCAAGTGGTCGCCTTGGCTTCCGGACCAAGTTCCGTGCGCAGCCAGGCCCTCATCAAATGGTCTGCAAGAATTTGAGTCCTCCTTTCTGTTTCTTAGTTGCATCAATATTTTAGGTTGCGGCCACGTCGTATTGAGACCTTGGCCGAGGGAACGTCAGCTTCTGAGTAAAATATCTTGAACAATCTTCAAGGTAGAGGAGCTTTCAGATGAGTCCTGCTTGTTCCGTCCTGCTAGAGTTCTTTTTGCACGACAAGGACGGACATTTCGGCTGGAGCAGCTTTCGTACTTCTATGCTCAGCTGCAGGGAGGTGCTGGGTTTTGTGATGTAAGCAAATGTATTACTGTATCGCAAGTCCTTTGGTGAGAGGCTGCTGTCTTGGGGCGACAACAGCAAGGGCCAGCTTGGAGTTGGTCACTTGCAGGAGTCACATGAGCCGTCTGCAGCCCGGTCATTACTTTTGAGCTCCATCACTCTTTGTCTTTCAGAACAGTGACAGCTGGAGGTTAGTACTGGGCAGAGCGTGTCCGTCCGCTTTTGTGATGCAGGCTTTGGGATGGAAGCCGTGCGTGTTGGACTTTTTGTTTGCTATACATTCGGATATCGATGCCTTTGTAAGTACAAAAGCCACCCGATAGGCTAGACCAACTTATTGGGGTTTGGGGGTTTGGGGGGCAAATGCGACTTCGTGAACCGAAATCGCCCAGCCGGCTGCTGATGTTGCTTTTTGGCGGAGGCAATTTTTAGTGAGTTGGTGATGCGAAAGATGCAAGATGAATCTGTCTCGGCATCAATTGCATCATCAAGTTGGGGTCATCAGGAGCAATTGGTTTCTTTTTGGAAAGCTGGACGAATGGGCTTTGACGACCACGGGTTTCGTTTATGCGGCTTTTGGAGCCCGACTTCGGGTGAGCAAAAACCAGCGCTGAAATCTCCGAGGACACCAGCAGTATCGAGCTGGCGTCGGTGATTTTTCGTGTTGCAGACTAGAAGCTTTGTAACACATGCATCGTGGTCTCACTACAGCCTCATCCATGTGACAGGAGCCTTACACATTGGGAATGCACAAGGGATGTAGCGAAAAAGATTCCGGCGATATTACGATATTAAGTGTTTCTTTTTTGTGTTGGAATACTGCGCGGACAGAAGACATGCCACTGAAACACATTCGGCTTTGCCACAACTGGTCCCAATGCGCGGTATGAACCACCTTCGGGTCGAGTCTCTGTCTATAGTTCATGGTTCTATCAAGCAATAGGGGCCTCACTACTTGCGACCCATCATAGCCAGTGCACCCAGAATCGCCACAACCTGGAGTTATGGGGCTCTGACCAGGTAGCCAAAAGAGGTTTCCAAAAAACCCCACCGGGTTTGAGACCTAACGTCGGGGTTTGACGCGCACTCCCACCTTCGAGTCGCACAAACTGCATGACGACGGAGGGTAGCCCAAAAGGTAGCAAGGACGCTACTAGGGGCTCCTGGCCTTCCTACCAGGAACAAGGACGCTACTAGGAACAAAGGGCATCGGTACTAGAAGCAAGGACGCTACTAGTGGCTCCTGGCCTTACTACTAGGAATAGGGATGCTACTAGGAACAAACGTCATCGCTGCTAGGAGCAAGGACGCTACTAGTCCTGGCCCTACTACTAGGAACAAGGACGCTACTAGGAACAAAGGGCATCGCCACTAGGACCAAGGACGCTACTAGGGGCTCCTGGCCATACTACTAGGAACAAGGACGCTACTAGGAACAAAGGGCATCGCTACTAGGAGCAAGGACGCTACTAGGGGCTCCTGGCCTTACTACTAGGAACAAGGACGCTACTAGGAACAAAGGGCATCGCTACTAGGAGCAAGGACGCTACTAGGGGCTCCTGGCCCTACTACTCCCATCACTTGCGCCACGTCTGCTGCGCTTCCCGTGGTCCTACACCGTATTGGTGGGTACCAGGGAGTTGGTGAAATATCAAGATGGTAACCAATCACCAAAACTGTACAGAATGACCACCCTCTAACTACGTGAGACCGAATGTCCGCGTGGCACGAAGATGAGTGGGCATGGAATTATGGATTAATTACGAATTGTCTGCAGCCGGGATGGGAACAGAGCCCAGGTCCCCCCGGCGGTGCCAGGCTTTGCGAAGATTCCTCCGGTATAAGAACGCTTGATGAAATGTGAGGTTGATTGCCTCAACGGCTGGGAATTGATTTTGGACGAATTGCATAGGAACCAGGCCATCAGGATGGTATGGTGGTCGACAGTTCAAATTTTCGGCGTATCTGAGAAGGGTGCGCTGCACTGCACCTGCATTGGGAATTTCAGGACGAAGAGAAAATCCTCCGGTATAAGACCGGCCCCATCCAACTTTAGTGAGACTGAGTGAACCGGTTTTAGAGTATGTCGGCAACAGAGGCGTACTGGAATAACCTTGAAGGTAAAGTACAATGGTACGAAATGCTTCCGCTTGTTCACGCAGCGATCGTCGAGGCACCGGAAGGGCGAGAACGCGAGGGTCTTGCCAATGAAGCGGCTCAGCGCGAGTAGATGTGTCAAGGCGGACCCAAATCGGGAGTTGGAGACCTGTGTTCACAATAAATGCAATGGCAAGCTCATGCCAGGTGATTCCATCAGTGATTAGGTCATCTGTGGCGTGACAGTCAGGGGATGGCCACTGTAAGGAAGCACAAAAACGAAGCACCAAGTCGGCATACTGGTTTCCCCAAACACAGGCGGTGATGAATGCGGGATGAATCTCAGGTTGGTAAAGTACGGCAGGAGATGGAACACAATATCGCTCACGTGCACGAAAGATAGTACCCCAGTCTGTGTGAAAATCGGCGGAGGGGCCTGTTGAGGAACTCTGGGTCTGGGCCTGTTTGAGTTGTGCATGATGCAAGTTTAATGCAGCGAGGTACTCTAAAATACATCGAGTCTGAGTGTACTGGTCATGATGCCACAACTGTGCATCCCGAAAGAGGGAATCAACAACCGGATGGTCAGTCTGTCGAGCCCGAACTGCTGCAGTGTCCGCCCACGAGTTTCCCAATGCATCCTCTCGAGCCGTACCAGGGGGCATTTGCGCGATATCCTGATGGGACCGAACTTTACGCAAGATGAATTTAGACGGCTGCCAATAATCAGCTATCACTTGCAGAAGGTCTGCATTAGCTAGCCGATGCCACGAGGGGAAAACATGAGGCTGAGTCACTTGGTGAATAGTATTTATAACATACTGAGAATCGGTAGTAATGACGAGGGTATGCGGCCACTGTTGTTCAGAGGCATGGCGAACTATCCATGCGACGGCCGCAAGTTCAGCCCTGGCAATGGATTGAATACCCTGGACGTGTTGAATTTTGATCGTAATATACGGGGTGGGAGAGGAATCTGGCAAGAATTGGATGACTGACCAAGCAGCTCGCCGAGTCTCTGGATTAAGTGGGGTATCGGCTGAGCCATCAGTAAAGAAGTAAAGGATGTTATCCGTGTGATGAATGGTGGTATGGCTCGTATTGGACCCTCGATATGATAACAATTGGCGCAGCTCAGCCATCTTAGGGAATGAGACTGGCAGGGGCAGCCAGAGTTTATGTGGATTGTGTGTCAAATACGTGATGGCCTGTGGATGTTTCTGACGAATGAACGCAAATGCAGGACAATGGAGTTGTTGATGGGCATGAGTGTCTATGGCATCACAAAACGGACAATGAGCTGTCACCGTAGAGGTCCAGAGGGCTTTGACCGCTCCCACTTGATACCCCCCCGTAAGGTTATAGGCGATCTGCCGCAAAGCTGTGGCCGACAAATTTCTGAGAACCCGAGATAAAATCGTGAAATCAAATGGATGGTCAGTCACGCCTTTGCGATGGCATATTTGTCGATTAATTTGGTAGGACCAGGCAAGTCGGAGTGTCTGACGTATTTGACGAAGAGATGCTTGTCGAATGGATACTGAGAGGTAGCCGTCTAGTGTCAGGTGGCCAGTGCAATCCAACGACCATCCAACCGAATTCAAATATCTTGCTAGAGCACCTGCTGGGCCGATCACAGCACCTGTATGATGGACGACGGCATTGAGGAACTTGGTGGCAAGACTCGAGTTGTGGTGGAAAAGACGACGTAAGAATGTGAGGGCGGTGGATATCACATAAAGCAATGGGTCTTGCAGTTGAGGAGAGAAAGCATGGACCGCTAGCCAACTAGAGACTTGGGACTCTGGTCCTACAAGTGCAATTGCGGCTTCACGGCGGAGTGTGCGAAAGTGCTTCTCCCCAACGATCTGAGTTTCAGCCCCAAAGAATGCGTGGGGCCAGACCGCTGTCTGAATGAAAAGTGCCTTTTGGAGGAGGTCTGTATGAAAACGTCGAATCCGTTTGCACCTCTGGATCGCACTACTGATCTTTGTTTTCAAGTGACCGAGTGTGATGTGTCTGGTGTAGTGTGTCATGCATCCAAGGTCTTTGGTAGAGTTAAGGATCGGGATCTTATTGTCCTCAGAGAATTCAAGGTGCAAGAATTCCTGCCATTCCCGACGGGCATCGGCTGTAGCGCCCCACACCCATGATTTCGCATAGTCTATAGACATGCGGAGGCTGGACACAAGTTGTTGGACCTTAGCAAATGCTTGAATATTATCTCGTTGGTTTGTCGTTAAATAGGACCAGTTGTCGGCATAAGCATATGGAAAGACCGTGGGTGTGTGAAGAGTCCAGTAGAAAGCGGAGGAAACGACAAGCATGGCGCAGACTGACAGGCTGTCGCCTTCGGGGACACCGGTGGTCATGTGAATGCGGGGGCCAACATTGTTACGAACCTGCAGGCGTCGGGTCAGCCGCCGTAAATTCATAAACCAAAATTGCACTGAGTCTGGGGGAGCCCCATGGTGAACGAGGAGATGAAAGATAACTCGGCGTGGAAGCAAATTAAAGGCTTTGATTAAATCAAGGGTAAAGCCACGCCATGGCAGGGACTGCTTTTTGGCAGATTCGATCTGAAATTGCTGTAAAAATGTAATGTCCTGGACTCCTCGAAATGGTAATCCCCCGGAGATGGCACTTGGCCAAGTTTGTGCCCAGTGGCTTAACAACTGGTCAGCGATGATTTTAGAAGTGAGGCGGCTGATATAACCCATGATAGTGATGGGACGACCATCAGTGATGGAGGTTGCGGGATTGCGTTTGGCCAAAAGGATTACGCGAGCAATGAGATGGTGTGCAGAGAGGCCTTGTGGCCAGATAATTGCTAAAATATGGGCTAAATCGAGAATGGCTTCGAAAGGGAGGTGCTGGAGTTCCTCAGCTCGCCAGCCGTCTATGCCCACCGCTTTATAGGGCTTAAGACGATGTATGGTCTGTGCGACAATGTGCGGGTCTGCCCAATGGACTGGAAGAGTTGCGGTGGGGGGTATGCGAGCTGTCAACGAGTTCAGCGTCTCTTGCCATGGTTCATCCTGTTCTTCTTCGACTGGAGTGTCGCGACTCCAGAACTGAGACCAATAATCATGGAAGGGTGCGGCCATTTCATCGAGCTCAAATGCATACTTGTCTTGACGAAGGGTGTCTTGAGTAGGCGCTACGCCTTCAAGGACCTGGCAGGATAGGACATGATCATGTTGTTCCATGATTCGCAAAGTCGCCGCGCCGAAGCGGGCTGCCGCAAAAAGACGAAACTGGACTGGTTGGTGAATAGTGAGGCGAAGTAACCCTTTTTGCGAACGATGCATGGTCGCTAAGGCTTGAATCTGGACTGGGAAGCCCGGAAGGATCTTGTCTTCATGGGCTTTAAGTCGTTGATAAAATTGGGAATGAGACTTAAACTTGGCGTCAAGTTCCATGCCATGCTTATGTGACGACCTGCGGAGTCTAGCCTCTTGATGACAGTACATGTCGGCATCAAACTGAGTAATTTGTCGTGCGCAATATAACTGGTCAAACGATGGTAATGTCTGGGATACTGCTGGGACGGCTTCGAATTGCAGGAGCCAATTAACCCACGATCGTCCATAGCCGTTGGCCAGGCGAATAGCTTGCCATAACAAACAAAGCTGAGGGTATTGTGGCAAGGTTGGCCAACTATCATTGGGTATTTGATCCAGGTGATATTTTTTGTATGCTTGTTCAAGATTACGAAGACGTCGAATTTGCCGAACCTTAAGGCGGCTTTTGAGTGAGGTCACATCACATGGCGGTTCATAGTAACCTGCGCAGTCTCGCTTAGGTGAGCGTGGGCAAAGGTTACGAACTAGCCGTGGGGCAGCACAGCGGCCCCGAAACGTCTTCGGAAGGAAACCTTGAGCGTGATACAATGGATCACGAGAGTGTTGATGGCGGAGGCTCAAATCTACTGCTCGTTCAATCCGTGAAGACCATTGGTATAGGCACTCAGTGGCAGCAGTGGCTGATGTGGATGTAGCGTGATCAGAACAAAAGGATGGTGTCTGACGAACTTTGTGATATTGCATAGTCAGGACTTGTGTGTCAATGGGAAATAGTGTCCAGGATTTAGGAACAAACCATGAGTAAGAATCCGTGATTCTAGTTGGCAGATCCAGCTGAACATGCACTGCACGATGATCTGCGAATTGATGTTCCGGCCCGATGTCAATGAAACGAATGTATTTGACCAAGAAGGGGTGAATAATCATGGAGTCATATCTCGTGGCCCCCTTACATGTAGGGGGAAGGTCAAAGCCGAAAGAATTGCGGTGGAACTCGAACATTTCTTGGCATCCCATATGGTGGAGTGTTGAGTAAGCGTCAAGTTTGCGTACATCAGTGTTAAAATCACCGGCAATGATGAATGGCAAATCTGTTGGAAGTACATGTAGTAAAATATCGTGAAGAAGTTGGTTATTGACCATCCGAGCTTCTGCTGATTTACCGGTTTGGAAGTATGCTGCAATAACCAGAACGTCGAGTGCTCCTGTTGATACAACGATGCTGTTCATGCGGCATGTGTCCCAAGCTGAGGGGGGAAAAGTTTGTCTGGTCATCCGAGCTGAATGTCGTGTAAAAATTGCAGTTCCAAGATTATCCCCCCGGAAAGATTGCCCGAGGGACGGATCAGCTCTGGCAACCTTATCTGGAACAGGTGCAGACCAAAAGGCCTTGAATGGAGTTTGCCGGAGAGCCTGATTAACTGCTACCTGAACCGTACGTGTAGCAGCAGTTTCCGCAAGGCATAAAACATCGTTGTCAAGAGAGAGAAGAACATCTTCCTTTTGATAAATCGTAGTAGGGTTGATCAGCCCGATAGAGAAAGGCATACTGGTGGAGCCAGCCCTTGATGGCCCTGGGTTTTTAGCTTCCCCGATTCGAGCATGTGTTTTCCAGTCATGGGATGGTTGTAGTAAAGGATCGTTAAATAGTTGACCTCGGATATGTAAGAACATGGACAAAGAAAGCTTTTGTGTGTATGCGAACCAGCATGAGAATCCCTGGATGTATTTTGGTCTCAGGCGCGATGTCAACGACAGGGCTAGTAGGGCCAAATGACAGCAGCATATCGAAACTAAGATAGCTGAAAACACATGAATGGTGCAAAAGACAGGATTGTCATCTTCTTGCTGTCGCGATGCCCGAGAATGACCTGCTTGTGGGCCATAGTGGCGTGGATCTGTGTCCTCTGGGGAGGCTATAGCATGATGACATAGACCAGGTGGAACGTTAGTAGTGGCAGTGGATAAATCCAATAGGTGAAAGTCCCTATACTCCTCTGGATGAGGACACTGACCCGCACCAAGATGCCTAAGACCACGAGTGGCGGCTAGTATTTGTAGCAAAAACCACAACTTCAATTTCACGCAAGAACCGTGTGCAGTCATAGGCCAACATAAGAACAGGAACCCAAAACATTGTGAGATCAGACCATCATTCATGTTGCAAACAACATACATCCAATCTGATTGCGACAAAAACCGAGGCACGTGACTGACTTGGCTTGAGATGCAGGTGTTAATTCGTGCATTGAATTTAGGAGGCTGAAAATATCACGATGGCGGTTCGATCTGCATGGTGCTATCAGACTTGAGGCGTTTGGATTGGTCATCAACGGGAGGCCCACCGAGCTTGGACAGGATGGCGCTAAAGCCCTCCTTCATACTTGTGTTAGTGTCCTGCAAGCTACGTTCCAAGCAGTGGATCCTCTGATCGAGTGTGGACCGGACTGACTGTTCGGAGGCTTCGATCTGGGAGCGCATTTCTCCACGCACACGGCAGAATTCAGTCTGCATCTCCTGACGTAGCTTAGCCTCATTGTCCTGGGATGTCTTTGTTGCTTTGGTCAAGTCGCGAATCTGGCCCTGAATAATGGCGATCTCGGATGTCTGAGAAGTGGATCCCGATACTGAGGATCGAGAGTGTTGACTTGTTTTGGAAGACCATGTCCTAGTCGGCTCAGAAGAATCGGAGAAATGGTGTCTGGATGAACTGTCTCCTAACGAAGGGTTCCACTGGGCCCATGGATCCCAGGAGTCTGTGTTGGGATTGTCAACTGATGAACTTGCCGTAGTGCTAGGCGTCTTCGATGGGGCCATACGAGTACCACCAGCAAGAATGGTTGGCCTAGGAGGCGGATTGTGGTTAACCGGGGCAATTAGAACGGTAGAGCGTCCCCACAAGTAGTGGCAGGCCTCCACTTTGGCACTGGCGGCTAATAGCCAAGTGTTGGCGGCAAGGCTTCGAATCGGGCGCATTTTGAGCGCTTGCTTTTCTAGCCAGGAACGGATATCATCCTTGGTTACCCCATGCGGTAATGGTGACAGTTTAACATAACATGTTGCCGGAATGTGTGCCTGTTTGGGCAGAGATGGGTTGAGCTTTCCTTGGATATCTTCATAAATCGAACTTGGTACACGAATGCCATACCCTCGTTTACCTTTTAATGAAAGGACGAGACCTGCTTGTTCTGGGATCTTTTGTGCCTCGTCCATGGCTTGGGCACGGTCCTTATCCCGCAACCAGACAATCGCGAAAGACGGGTCGATCGTGTTGCCATCAGCCGTTTTCGGATTCACAAAGATACCCTTGGCCCCTGACTGCGCCAGGATGGTTGAGGTGATGGACGTATACACACGAACATGTACTTGAAAACTCTGAGCATGATCAGGTTCTGTAGGAGTGCTTTCATTCCTCCAGCTTCGGCCCCATGGCTTGGTAACAACGTTTTTGGAGGGGTCAATGGCAAAAGACTTCCAAATGGTGCGAAGTGGGCTTTCGCACAGTTGTTGCCATAATTGATCCGTGGTCTCGGAGCGCCACGCGGTGAAGGCCAGGACGGATGTGGCTTCAACTGCAATCTCTGCCTGATCCGCTCCAAGGAGCGTGGCCGGAGCGGAACCGAGGGTGTGCACACACGCTGCTATGACGACTTTGTTGTCATGGGTGTCTGTGGCAGGTAGATTGCAGGATTGACATGTCTTGTCCGAGATAGGACACCTGGGGCCAAGAACCACCATAATGCATGGCAACACAGCCTCAGCGTGGGATGCTTGAAATGCAATGGCTTCACTGGCGTCCACTAGAAAAACTCCTCGCAATTGGGTGTGATCGGTACAATTCAGCACTGGGACACCGGAGGCATCGTGGAACAAGTCTGACGGGAGAGAAAAGTCCTTGGCTTGGTGGATTGTAGGTTCAAGAAATCGCTTGGTCATGGCCCGGCGAACCTTCTTGTGTACGTCCGTGTCAAGGTCTGCAAATTCTGGCAAAGACACATGATAATGAAGTGCTGTGAGCTTTAATTGTTCCAATTTGGCATCTGGATCTGTGATGGCCAGTATTTGTTGAAGACGGGTGACGCCGGCCAGATTTGTAGAAGAAAGTCGGTCATCATTTGGTTGGTCCGCAAAGCTAGATCGACTTTGTTCCCGCCTCCAGACAAAGCGCCTATCAAATGTACTCGATTGAGAGGTGAGTCATAGTCTTCAGGCGCAATGTAACTTGCAAAGGTTTCTTCAGGCGTAAGTCGTCTGCCTCGAAGCACGGAACGAACTTCGACCATCGGACCTATAAACCTACTTGCGGCCATCCAGGCACGAGCGAAAACATCGGTCGATGTAACAAAAGGGAGAAAGCCCTCCCATACGACCGTAGCCCACAACTTAAGCGACAGCTTGACGGAATTGGGACCAGGCGCTACGCTTGATGGAATGTACCAAGTCGTAATATGGGCAGCCACAATGTTGCGGACAGCACTGGCATCAACGAAAAGCTGTGTGCTAGACGGGACAATCAAGATCTGCTGAAAGGACGAATCAGGGTGAGGTTCCTGAAGTTGGCACAAATTCCACCCAAGCGCCCATAAAAGGTCAGACAAACCACAAGAATGACTGGTTTGCACGAAAAGCTGGGCCTGGGACGAATCCATCTTGGCTTGGAGCCAATCCCCGTGATCAAGAAAAATCCCCAGGAAGTGGTCTTCGACATGTGGGTGGCAAATCTCATAGGGCTGTGCAATAACGGCTTGACATGGAAATGCAGTCGCTTCCCATTTTTTAGCATATGATTACACAATTGATATGGTGTGAGACGATCAGCGGAAATCTGTGCCGTGAGGGCTGCAATTGTAGTAGATGCTCTTACCTGACATATGACTAATCGGTCTGGCAAAAGGATGGCAGTCCAATGGGAAGCCGGTGTGTGAAATGACTGTTCTTGAAAACAGAGACGGTAGGATTCTGGCACCGAGAATGTCATACACTCGCCGCAAAACTGGTCCGTGGTTGTGATTGGAAGTGCAAGGCCCGTTCTATTGTACGGGAGCCACAGAATTGATTCAGAATCATATGCACTAAACAGTGATGTCATAACTGGGAGGACAAAAATGCCTGGCTGGACAAAAAACCGGCGGCGTTTATTGCCTTGGAACACGTCCACGCGAGTTAGCTCTGGCGAAAACAGTTCCACTGCATCCCAAGAGGCGGTAAGCGGGACCTGCTTGGGTTCAACAATAAACGTCCCAGTGGCCAAATCAACAACGCAATCGGAATTGGTCGCATGGAGTCGAGATTGCATGGCGATTTGGAATAGATCGCGTGGAAATGTCTCGAATTCGAGATGAGCGAAGTGGCAGATAGTGTTCAATAGGCCAAGGAGTGCGTGTGGGACGCTGATAGCATTGCCCACTATGTGATTGAGGAGGCGGGGATTGAGCGGACCCCTCCATGGAACGGAGAGGCCTTGAAGCCACAAAAGCTCAGGACCAGCCAAGAACCGTATCTGACCTTGCGAACGAATCAAGGAGCCAAAGATGCCTTTGTGGGATGATGAGGATGCGTCAATTTCGTGACCAAATCCATAGCTGGCCATGATGCATTGAATTTTGTCCTCTTCGGTCCTCAATCTGAATCGCACTGTGTCCTTGAAAGATCGAGGGGTGGCTCCTGGGATCTTACGAGGATCGAAATACAACTTGGCTGTCTCGAAATCCAATGGTGCCGTGGTCGTCTGGATGACGGTGTCATCGCGAAGCAAACATTCACTTTGCTGCAGCGAAATCGGCCCTATCGGGTTAGGCTTCCAAACTTGACAGGTGAAGTGCTTCAGCCCATACGAACAACGTCGAATGGCGATTAGCAAGAGCCGAGGCCGAGATTGTGGAAGCCATTCTTCCAAATTGGTAACGTCCTGCCAAGCAACCTGGAAATTTCCCCAGTTGAGGAGTGCAAGGATCAAGGGGAAGTGTGCATGTGATCTAAGTGTCGCAACTTCCTCTAGGACCATTATCTTCGGCTGCAGCAGCATGATTTTGAGTATAGTATCAATGATCACCTGGCCTTCTGCCTTTTCTAATCCGGCGGATGTGCTTGCGGCCGAAAAAGCTGGACATGGTGGAGAGGCTGTGGCAATCTCGATAGGTTCACAGAAAAGCATGTACCAACCTAGGTTGACGTCTGTCTGGAATGTAATAGGGGCTTCACGGTAATGGAAGCACTCTTGTCGCAATTTGAAGACATCATCTGGGTTTGTTGCAATTGCATCGCCGGTGAAGTTTCGAGAGTACCAAGTGGCAACACAAGGATCACGGTCAATAGCGAACTTTGTATTGGTCGAGTACCCCATTGTCTCTAACACCTTAGCCGCTTGAGTCCATCCGCTAAAAGCCCCTGAACAGAATTCACCAATATCCAAGGCACCAGTGGGGTGATTACGACCAGTACGAAAAAGGCGCAAACCTGCCTCCAAGTCAAGAATAGAGACTAGTACCTGAGATTGTGAAAACTGCACCTTGCCTTGAAACACGATGGCTTCGATGTGACTAGGGATTAAATCAGCACATTGCTTGGGTACTCGCAAATAAATCTCTGTAACCTTGTCATGCGTGCACGATTCAGGCATCACATTCTCTTGACAAAATTGAGAGGACCATTGCAGTGGGGATGGTTTCACAAATGCACTGAAGAGAGCTTGATCTTCTCTTGCCTCAATAAATCGGTCGATTTCAACGAATGCTGTGAGACGTTGGACACACTGGCAAACATAGGGACGTTGGACATGGGCTCGAAGTTTGCCCAAGATTTTAGTCTTAGTCGCTGGAGATACCATGTGCCATGATGCCGGCGTGGACGAATCTGCAGCTTGTTGGAACATACCTCCAAAATGTAGCTTATGATGCTGAGTCCAAATGTCCATGTGTGCTAGGAAAAGACTCGCACCTGAGTGGCGAAAGAGATAAGTTCTTGATGTGGTGCATGACGTGTCCACGTGCCAAGGGCCTCCTCGAAAAGCAAATTCTTAATTCGTGAGTTGGGCATGACGGCAATTCGTTGCAAGAGAAGCGTCGTATCATGTGCTAACTGCACTTGAACATGATCTTGGAGAGAGTGCAACAAAATCCACCCGCACAGGTGTGGCGGTGATCTGGTAGCTGTGGCTTGGACATGAATGCGGTCTGGGGATGACTCGAGTATGGTAGCGACTGCAGCAAACAGCAAGGGTAGCTGTGCACTTTGTGGATCAGGCACGGCAGCCGTTAGCATCCAACGATTTTGATGCTTGATACCCGATATAGAGATCCAGTGATAGCGGTACGTAATGAAAAAGAGGACCTTTGTGTAGCCCGCCACCGTAGGAAGATCATCCGTGAACGGCTCCAAAAGCTCGGATTCTGAATCGAAGTGTAGAGGACTTGGAATATAACGATCCACCATCTGAAGGCGCACCGTTTGGAGAACAAGTTCAAGCTCAAAATTGGTGAGCCATGCCGGCTGTATGAGCATCGTGCGTAACCAGTTAATTTCACGCTCACGAGTGGTGGGAGGACGTGGCACTTGGCATGCTTCTCGAATGTACTCTTGAGTTGGTCCCACAAACATCGTGGTAGAGATGCCGGGCGGCAATCTTGTGTCAGGGCGGTCGCGAGCGTACTCAGACAAGAAGGCTTGTCGGCATTCTGTTGCAAACCGGCACAAATCTGCTGAGGCATTTGTACGTCCCCAATGATGCTGGGCTCGCAAGGTTACACGGTCTAACTGGTCTCGATACTGCTCAGTGACATAGATAAGTGGTTGAAGACACGTTTGCAGAGCAAAATTGTGATACCAGCGGTGAAGTATTGTCCACCCGCACATAGTGACAATTTCATTGTCCGAGTTGACCGTGACCAGCATACGATGAGGTGGAATTTGTAAGATTCGCGAGATCTCCAATGTAATCGTTGAACGGTGTTCCTCAGGCCATTGGATGAGCACTACATGGACTGGAGACGTTCTGCGATCAACTTCAACTGCACACCAATGAGCTTCAACCAAGAAAAGGAGCAAAGTCAAGTAATGATTCGTGCATTGCAGTTGATCTTCCGAAGCCATGAGGTGTTGAAGGTCACGGCTTGGACTCCATTGAATCATAGGGCCAACAACCACGTCCGATCGCCACTCTTGAATCTTTCGAAGAAACCACAATGCTTCATCTGAAGCAAGCCACCCCTCATCTTGCAATGCTGCAGCACACCTTTCTGCGAAAGGAGGGTTTGGATTCATATGTACTACCTGACACTTGCCCCATGCCGGGTGCCCTCCACTGTAAATAGCTTTGCTCCAGCCACGGAAATGAGGTGAAGAGAATATCGGGCAAAGATCATCCTCCCAGAATCCACCTGCTGACCGGGAGACATTTGATGTATTATGTGTCCATGAAAGTTCTTCTGTAGAACAAGAATCGGGTTTCAGCAAAAATAATCTCGGAGTTGCGACAACGTTGTTCCGATGTCTTGGCAGTGTAAGTTGGTGAGTCCTGCCCCTTGAGGGTAGACTAACATAAACTTTCTCCTCGAACTTGCTGACATAGTTAGGAACTGTTGGGAAAATGCTCTCTGCGTGAAGGTCGCCTGGAAGACCAATATTGTGCCTCAAGTTGTTGTCATTGGGTACAGCCCCATTAGAGATTGTGATCTGTTGTAGAGCTAGAGCTGTTGCACGGGCCTCCTCCTGACAATACCGACGGTCTGCACTTGTTCGGATAGCTGATGAGAACGGAGGTGCCCATAGAAGAGCTTGAATGCGACACTTGTCAGTAGGCCAAAAATTTGCAGAGTGTTGTTGTAGATATCGGACTGACACGTCTTTATGCCTGCAATCAAAAATGTAGTACATCTGTCATCAATGTAATGGTCCATACAGAGCTCCTGAAAGATGTGTCCGGATAGGGCCCCACCACAGAGCGAAAGATGCGGTGGGTTCGGTATAGACGGATTTAATAGATGTACTGACACCTGGATCTTGTCACTGGGATACTTGTCCAAACCATGTTGATCAACAAACAACATAGATCCTGTGAGTGAAGGCAAGAGGTCGTTCTCTGTTGACATTGAATTGAGCTCGTTGACGGGTACAGCCCCACTAGATATTGTGAAATGCTGTAGCACTGGTGATGTCGTCGGCAGGAAATTGTTGGATGTCCTTGCCGCTGCAGTTGTCGCTGGAACATATCGAAACTGAGCATTGGAATGGCAAAGGTCGAAGATCAAGCGCAAGGCATGATGATGGTCGGGAAACACCTGAGTATTGCAATGTAACTGTTCACCCAAATTGGCATTGTAGCCGGGTAACATCTCCACATGAACGGGTAGCAGATGTGGATTGCGAGAGCGAATATCAATGTCGTCAAAGTTCTGTCGAAAATTGAGGTTGTCGACGGGTACAGCCCCACTGGATAAGGTAAATTGCGTTGGGTCTGATAGCACTAGCGTCGTAAAACTTTGTAGCTTAGCTGACTTGGACATAGTCTGATGACAGTCGTCAGTCACTTGCAATTCATCGTCGGTCTGCGAGAAGGTCGAATTGCTTGGCCGCGAAATGGCAGAATTGATGGTAATCGGCAAGGATGCCGTTTCTGGGTAGGAATCATTGAACGTAATCTCAATATCGATTTGATCATTTCGACCGTCACCTGATGACAAATGGCTACTCGAGGAGGTGGTGGTAACAGATTGATTCGGTCGACAATCGTAGGGTACTGAGTCCCTGTCCATCGGATTCCTGGCTCGGTCAGTCATCCCCTTAGTGACGAAAGATTTTGTGGAACCGAATGGATGGCGAATATTTGTCTGATGTCTGGTTTGGTGTGACGAAACAGCTGGGGAGGAATGAAAGCATCTCGTATACCTGATGGGTCGTTCTGATTCAGCCTTTCCGGGTGAATTTGAACAGGAGGCATACAACCCAGGTTTTGTGCACAACCAAGAGAATGATCCGAAAGAGGGTCCGTGTGACATGCATCTGCCCGAAGAAAGCCTGGTGAACTACTGAAAGAAGCAGGCATGGGCAATTCCTGAAGAGTATTCCCTTTTGTCGCTGAGAACGAGTTGACTTGATTGGGAACCCTTGGAGGGATCATGTATCGAATGTTGTGGCGATGGCAAAACTGGCGAAC
The DNA here is from genome assembly GCA_964035705.1 of Porites rus. Lineage (NCBI taxonomy): Eukaryota > Metazoa > Cnidaria > Anthozoa > Scleractinia > Poritidae > Porites > Porites rus. The sequence goes on from CAXIVM010001045.1 coordinate 82,836, forward strand.
ATCAACCATATCTATGAAGGGAACACTCGTTTGGGCCTTTTCCTCGGGTGCTCTGTCCCAATAGAGCTTGACGAAATCATGTTGATGGCGGTTGAACGAGGATCCGAAAGTATGGGCATTAGAAGACCCCTGGAATACTATCGCTGGAGAAGGCAAGATTGTAGTGCGCAAGGATTGTGAACTGCATGGAGTGACAGACCGTTTGCTCCATGTGAGACCAGAAAAGTGGTGAATACCACTTAGACAAGTCTGAACCCACGGAAAACATCTGGTGTCACGAGGAGGTTTGGATTGCAACTCAATTTGGCCATCTGGGATACCCTGCATATCTATGTTGTAAATCGCAGGCAGCACTATTGCAAGGAGAGGCAGTCCCGCATCTCCCAACTGAAGGACAACAGCCTGGGATTTCTGTTGGTGAGCTCTTCCTAGTATCCAATGGTCCTGCAGTACCTGCGCAACAAGAAGGGTTCTGTAAGTTGTTCGAATCAGCAACAGCGAGAGAAGATGAAACTGGCACAAAAATCGGCATCGGCTGAACGAAGCCAGTGGTAAAAACCACTTAGAGATGTTCGGCATGCCTGCAAACTGCTGATACTAGTGACAACTGCTTGGATGAGTCTGCATCTATTCGAATAGATGAAGGTCCAGATTGGTGGAGATTGCCAGCAGAGGTACTGATTTTAGTTCCTTGCGGACTGAACCATTCTGGAAATGTGTCATCGAAATCATGCTGTCTGGGCTGTCGGGACTCCGTATCCCCAACAAAATAATTGTATGCCCATGGTTCCATGAACTCGGCATATTCTGGAGTAGACCTGGAAGATGTTGACGACGTTGGACAGTCCCTGAATGCTGTAGGTTGAGAAACAACATTGCCTTCCTTGACCATGCAAGATTGGTCGCCATGACTGTCATAATCAAAAGTCTTCTCCATCCATGGCTCCTGGAGGTCGTCAAACTGTGATACCAGACCATATCCTGCAGATTGTTCTGAGGAAGCCCAACCTTGGGCCCATGGCTCAAAAAAATCTGGTATTGGCCTATATGCCGGATCCAAAGAGCTGCGGTCGATCCTAGACTGATCTTGCATCAGAAAGGCATCCTCACCATGGGAATCCTTTGGATGTTGGCAACCGAAGCGCAATATGCCACAGTCATACCAAGCAAATAGCACCGAAGCCTCCGCTGTGTGGAAAAGATGCATCCACTGTCGAGGAACCTTAAGATGTATGGTCACGCCATCGACGGCAACAGCTTCTAAAATGGAGAAATCCACATTACGCTGCAAAACCTTGGTGGGCGTCACCAACAGCCGTGTAGCACCTTGCCATGTCGATCTCACAGAAAAGGTGGATGAGATCGACAGCCAGCTAAATACCATGGCTCGATCGGCACTCCACAGTTTGTGGAGCAACGGGTTCGCCAAGTCCCCAATGGGACGGTGGGCTCGAGCCTAAAACCTCTGGCCCTACTACTAGGAGCAAGGATGCTACTAGGCTACTAGGAGCAAGGACGCTACTAGGAACAAAGGGGCATCGCTACTAGTAGCAAGGACACTACTGGGGGCTCCTGGCCATACTACTAGGAACAAGGTCGCTACTAGGAACAAAGGGCATCGCTACTAGGAGCAAGGACGCTACTAGGGGCTCCTGGCCTTACTACTAGGAACAAGGACGCTACTAGGAACAAAGGGCATCGCTACTAGGAGCAAGGACGCTACTAGGGGCTCCTGGCCTTACTACTAGGAACAAGGACGCTACTAGGAACAAAGGGCATTGGTACTAGAAGCAAGGACGCTACTAGTGGCTCCTGGCCTTACTACTAGGAATAGGGATGCTACTAGGAACAAACGTCATCGCTGCTAGGAGCAAGGACGCTACTGGGGGGCTTCTGGCATTGCTACTAGGAACAGGGGCGCTACTAGGAACAAAGGGCATCGCTACTAGGAGCAAGGACGCTACTAGGGGCTCCTGGCCTTACTATTAGGAACAAGGACGCTACTAGGAACAAAGGGCATCGCTGCTAGGAGCAAGGACGCTACTGGGGGGCTCCTGGCATCGCTACTAGGAGCAAGGACGCTACTAGGGGCTCCTGGCCTTACTACTAGGAACAAGGACGCTACTAGGAACAAAGGGCATCGCTACTAGGAGCAAGGACGCTACTAGGGGCTCCTGGCCCTACTACTAGGAGCAAGGATGCTACTAGGCTACTAGGAACAAGGTCACTACTAGGAACAAAGGGCATCGCTACTAGGAGCAAGGACGCTACTAGGGGCTCCTGGCCTTACTACTAGGAACAAGGACGCTACTAGGAACAAAGGGCATCGCTACTAGGAGCAAAGACGCTACTAGTGGCTCCTGGCCTTACTACTAGGAACAGGGATGCTACTAGGAACAAACGTCATCGCTGCTAGGAGCAAGGACGCTACTAGCTCCTGGCCTTACTACTAGGAACAAGGACGCTACTAGGAAGAAAGGGCATCGCTACTAGGAGCAAGGACGCTACTAGGGGCTCCAGAGGGACTGAGATTTACCGTTGGTGCTTTAGCTCCAGACATTCCCTCGGCATGTCAACTTTCACTGGTTTTTGTTTCTTCCTCCTCAGGTGAGTCTCGCTTATTGTTTTCTTCACGTGGACGCTTTCCATCCGGGTCGCTAGGCAGTGGCTGGTGGTGATTCCCATTCACTGGCATTAGATTCTGCCGGGCTTGGCTCTCAGGATGCATTGCTGGCAATCAAGCTTGAACGACGACTTTCCCGTCTCTGGACTTTATCCCGAGACGTTCCCCTGCTCCTCCATTAGCATGCTATTGGTTGACGATAACACGATAACATTGTAAACGCATGTAAAAGCATGTCACTGAATCAGGCGAGCTTACAGTTGGGGAGGAGAAGGTGGTCCAATGACTGGGCAAGGTGAGTTTGGCGACGTGATGCGACGTGATGTGACTTCTCTCTCTGGCGAAAGCAAAGGCACAGCTGGGCATTTTTGTTTTCCTGCCGTGAAAGAGGTCAGCCTGTACCAAATTCTACTCAAGTTGATGCTGCATTTCAGCGGGGGCCTTACAACTATGACACATCCTGCTAAGGGCCAAAAAGAAACAATAAAGCAAAAACAGTTATATAAATAAGAATGTATTTGGGCCTTTTTAATGAGGACCGTTAAAAAAGGCCCAGATACAATCTTTTTGCTTTTAAGTGTTTGCAGATTCCAAGTGATTTTCATGGATTCTGGCAGGTTCCGTTTGCGTCAGCTGTCACATTGGTGGGTGCGGCTAGGAGCCAAATTAGCGCGTGCTTTGACAGCCACTCACAGCTCTTGCCTGGACCTGTGCACTTGCTGCTAAGGCCCCATCCCATTAGAGCACTGTCTGGCGTGCACATTGTGCACATTGATGCCGGCTGTTTGCATTCGTTGGCACTGTCACAGGAAGAGATGCTGATTCAGAGGAAGCGTGCTCTTTCTGAGCTTGTTTTGGAGAGTACAAGCAGGATGGGGCACTATATGCTTGGGGCGCTCCGCTGCAGGCAAGTCTGGCAACGACAAGTAGTATGCGACCTTTATGTAGTCATTTCATGTCATTTCAAGTCCTTTCAAGCTATCTTGGCTTTGCTGCATCCGCATCCTTCCTTCCAGGCTGGCGCATCCCAGAGTGCAAGCAACGCACAGAGTGCTCGATCGGAGGCCATGCACAGACCGTGCGTAGAGACAAGAGAAGGTGGTTTGCTGTGTATTTTCCAACGCTTCTGTTGGTTCCATCCGTTCGGTCTTTTTCGCTGAGGTGTCATGGGTCCCACGTCTGGTAGCTCCCAGTCCAAAGCTTCCACTGGTGCGTGTGGGCACTGCAGCCGCAGGAGGCAATGTGAGAGCAGAGCTTGACATCTATTTAGGAGTCAACTCTGCAGTTTTTCGAGTTGACTGGCTCCAAACTGGCGGAGAGTTTGAAGAGCATTTTTCTGCTTTGTGTATGGAGCTCACTTTGCTGACCTGGTTCCAGTCCATTGTGCACATCAAAATTGTGTGCCCCGCTGCCAAATTTTGACGTGCAGGTTGGCACTCCATGACAACAGCCATCCCTTCAAGTCCGCACTGCTGGCACGTCCTTTGAAAGATTTGCAACGGCCACCCTGTTCTGTGTGCAAACCGCCAGGTTAGAGAGGCTACTGCCACCGGACTGGTGTCAGGACCTAGCTTGCTACGCTTGTAGAAGGTTTGCGAGTGGATTTGGCAGGGAGAGAATATTTGTCACACTGTCGTACAAACCTTTTGCACCTACATACGCCACTCTTACCCGGAAGACTCTCTTGCAGAGTTGACGCTGTGCACAAGTGATTGCACTTGTCTCTTGCAAGTGCAAGGACGGAGCAGAGACCGAGAAGGCTCAGGCGCTGAGAAAACAGATTGTCCATCTGTCCATCGCATTTGCTTTGTCTCGGAAGCTATCAAGGAGACAGTGTTCTCCCGGGCCATTGTCAGGGAGACACCCCTTGAACTGCAGGCTTCCCAAAGTATTATGGATGCCTGTGACGGCTTCTTGGTCTCTGAAGTGGATTCAACCTTGGAGGACGGAGCTCATCATTGGTCGTGGAGTAGAAGTCTAAGCGAGCCACCAAGTGTTTGGGTCTCTTTAATGAGGCCCCAAAGAGGCGCAAGCACCTTCGTACTTTTCCCCCTCTACTTTGTTCCTACTTGTTCCTTTTCCTTCTTCTACTGTATATGTTCCAAAGAACGTGTTTTGGATTCAGAGAGCTTTAACACTTTCATCACAGGAGGAAGTCAGAGTGCCAGTCTGCTGTGCAGCGATACGAGCGAGACTTGTGGCCTGGGGCATGTTGAGCCAACGCTTCTGAGACTTGAAGATTCTGTGCACTTCAGAAGCTGGAAATCTGTAGCTAGTAGGGGCTCCTGGCATCGCTACTAGGAGCAAGGACGCTACTAGGGGCTCCTGGCCTTACTACTAGGAGCAAGGACACTACTAGGAACAAAGGGCATCGCTACTAGGAGCAAGGACGCTGCTAGGAACAAAGGGCATCGCTACTAGGAGCAAGGACGCTGCTAGGGGCTCCTGGCCTTACTACTAGGAACAAGGACGCTACTAGGAACAAAGGGCATCGCTACTAGGAGCAAGGACGCTACTAGGGGCTCCTGGCCTTACTACTAGGAACAAGGACGCTACTAGGAACAAAGGGCATCGCTGCTAGGAGCAAGGACGCTACTGGGGGGGCTCCTGGCATCGCTACTAGGAGCAAGGACGCTACTAGGGGCTCCTGGCCTTACTACTAGGAACAAGGACGCTACTAGGAACAAAGGGCATCGCTACTAGGAGCAAGGACGCTACTAGGGGCTCCTGGCCTTACTACTAGGAGCAAGGACACTACTAGGGGCTCCTGGCCTTACTACTAGGAACAAGGACGCTACTAGGAACAAAGGGCATCGCTACTAGGAGCAAGGACGCTGCTAGGGGCTCCTGCCTTACTACTAGGAACAAGGACGCTACTAGGAACAAAGGGCATCGCTACTAGGAGCAAGGACGCTACTAGGGGCTCCTGGCCTTACTACTAGGAACAAGGACGCTACTAGGAACAAAGGGCATCGCTGCTAGGAGCAAGGACGCTACTGGGGGGCTCCTGGCATCGCTACTAGGAGCAAGGACGCTACTAGGGGCTCCTGGCCTTACTACTAGGAACAAGGACGCTACTAGGAACAAAGGGCATCGCTACTAGGAGCAAGGACGCTACTAGGGGCTCCTGGCCTTACTACTAGGAACAAGGACGCTACTAGGAACAAAGGGGCATCGCTACTAGGAGCAAGGACGCTAGTAGGGGCTCCTGGCCTTACTACTAGGAACAAGGACGCTACTAGGAACAAAGGGCATCGCTGCTAGGAGCAAGGACGCTACTGGGGGGCTCCTGGCATCGCTACTAGGAGCAAGGACGCTGCTAGGGGCTCCTGGCCTTACTACTAGGAACAGGGACGCCACTAGGAACAAAGGGCATCGCTGCTAGGAGCAAGGACGCTACTAGGGGCTCCTGGCCTTACTACTAGGAACAAGGACGCTACTAGGAAGAAAGGGCATCGCTACTAGGAGCAAGGACGCTACTAGGGGCTCCTGGCCTTACTACTAGGAACAAGGACGCTACTAGGAACAAAGGGCATCGCTGCTAGGAGCAAGGACGCTACTGGGGGGCTCCTGGCATCGCTACTAGGAGCAAGGACGCTACTAGGGGCTCCTGGCCATACTACTAGGAACAAGGACGCTACTAGGAACAAAGGGCATCGCTACTAGGAGCAAGGACTACTAGGAACAAAGGGGCGTCGCTACTAGAAGCAAGGACGCTACGAGGGGCTCCTGGCCTTACTACTAGGAACAAGGACGCTACTAGGAACAAAGGGCATCGCTACTAGAAGCAAGGACGCGCTACTAAGGGCTCCTGGCCTTACTACTAGGAACAAGGACGCTACTAGGAACAAAGGCCAGGAAACAGAGATTTCTCTCATCTTCTCAGCGGCGCGACAAAAATGTCGCAACAATTGCCGCCAGGCAATGCCTGATGGTACGGACTCACCTATTTGGAGAGCACTTTCTGCACAAGCGCAGCCCTTGACTTCGATGGAAGTCCATGATTGAAGCAGCAGCCGTTCTTTGTGACAGGTTGTGCGCCTCCGTCCAGAATCAGTTGCTGTTTTCGGGATGGAGGCTTGTTGTGAAAGTTGGTTACTCTATGTCCTGCGACCTTACTGAGATCAGTAGGGAGTATGCTGTCAGGCCGAAGCCGGCCAAGATGAGGCAGAGACTGTTTCCCATTTTTCCAGAATCTCTCCACCTGCCCAAGTTTGGAATGGAGGACAGCAGTGAAAGTGAATCTGGTGGTTTGCTTGAAGTGGCAGAGATGCATCGGTCACTTCAAAAGTGCAGCGCTCAGCATGTCTTGTGGGGCGGCCATTTGCAAATGTCCAACACGGTGGTGACGTCATCAGGTTGTCCACCCAAAGAAAGGTTCCAGCGCTCGGGCCTTAAGCGACCCCAGGGCAAGTTGGCAAACGGGCAAGGGTGGCCATTGATCAACGACACACGAGTTCTTCAAGGTCTTGCAATTTTTTTTAATCAGCTATGTTCTACTTTTCAAAACCTTGAACATAATTCCTGACGCTTCGCGTCGACCGCCGCCCACACCTTCTTTTTTTTTCGGTCGTCTGGGGAAAGACGGAGTGGACGGGGGAGGTGGGAGTGGTGTCCAAAAAGATGGCTTGTTTGCCGCAGCGTCTATGGCCATGTTGCGGCTGAGTTAAGCACAAGTTCGCTCGTTTGTTGGCCATGTTAAAGCCAATTCAGGCTCCAAGTTCGACCGTTTTGTGGCCTTGCCCCCGCTTGGTTAGTCCACATTACATCATGTCAAGGCTAGCTTGATCGTTTGGTGACCCTGTGTTGAGGCTACGTGTTTTTTTTGCAATAATGCTGGTTATGCGTTGCTGGTCAGGAGGGTTTTTCAGCATCGTTGGTGTTCGTTTTTTGGCTTGCTTGTGTTCTTGCAACAATAGTTCAAGAATGTACATCCAATAATGCTGGTTATGTGTTGCTGGTCAGGAGGGTTTTTCAGCATAGTGGGTGTCCATTTTTTAGTTTGTTTGGGTTCTTGCAGAAATAGTCCAACAATGTACCTCCAAAACGCTCTCCCCCATGGCCCTCGAGGCGTAAAACATTTTCCCCGAAACAAAAAAAGAGAACCCCCCCCTAGCAGAGCTATGAACTGATTACGATGTGATGATTGACTGACGATGATTCCAGCTTGACCCGGCCCTAACACGCCCTGCACCGCAAGCGGTGTGGGCGGACTTCTTCAATTTACTTTCAGTTATTTCCTTTTCAAATTATGTTCTACTTTTCTGCATATCTAGTTTCTTCCTTTACGCTCAAGGACTGTCCGTAGCAACGATGCAGATAAAGCTGCTGGTTTGGCTTGGGTCTCAAGAGTGTGTGCCTTGTGCTGCTAAATTCAGCTGGAGGTTTATAATGCTCTTATGACCAACACTGATGGGGGAAGGCATTGCATCCGGTTCCTGTCTCAACAAAAGCACCGCTCTCAGTTACTATTTTCAACTCTATCCCTTAGCAGCTCTGTTGAGAGCCAGGTTTCAAAAAAGATTCCTCCAAGGCGCTGCTGCAGAACATGTTTTCTTGCGTAATTTCATGTTTGCTTCAGTCGAATGTCAGGAAAAAACCTATTGCAAATTTTAGCTCGGATTCGGACTCAGGCAGGTGGAAAACCACAATTTTTTGTGAACCCTATTGTAATTGTAATCGTGATTAATATGAACGCAGGTGGAGGTGGCTTCGACCGAGAACACCGAAGAAGAATGCCTGCTCGGGAGCCCCACCAGTTGCGGATGGTGGCAGGGCATAGCCAGGTGGTGTCAAAGGTCAAATGAGCATTTTGCCTTTGCTTTGAGCTTAGAAAACACGTACAATCCTTTTTTTGGTCCCATGTCTCATCGCCATTCACATTGTCTCAGCTATCCTTACCTCACCTTGTTAGCCCTCATCTCATGTTGTGAGTCCTCAAGCGGTCCATTCTTTAAACAGCTTTACAGCTTTACAGTGTTGTGAAACCTGCAGGACGCCACTGCACCACAAGCGGCAGTGCGGACCGTGCCGGAGTTCAGTTCAGATGAAAGCGCGTCAGAAGAGGCACTAAGTCATGTATTGGTTCAATTTTCTCATACTGTATATAGCTCAGCCAAATGCCAGGAACTTGTGCCTGATGCAGTGGAAGCTGCCCGGCGGTCACCTCCCGCAAGCTCACCCATGAGTGTGAGGGGCTTCAAGTCTTTCCAGTCCTTCACACAGTTTTACTATTCTCACACAGACATGCGCGCTGGTACACGGTACACGCTTCAACATTTACATATGTTTCCCCAAAAATCTACGAGCCAAATCTCCAGGGGCTAGAAGCTACGAGGGGCTCCTGGCTACTAGGAGCAAAGACGCTACTAGGGGCTCCTGGCCTTACTACTAGGAGCAATGTTTGCTACTAGGAACCAAATCATTAGTGCGAGCGCTCCTCGAGGAAGCTGCCCCACCCTCAGGCGGGGGAGCTTCCTTGAAGCGTGAGCTATCCTGCGTCCTAGCTAGGAGCGAACTTCTCCTAGTAGCTGACTCCCTTACCTACATAATCAAGTAGGTGCCTACTCAGTTGAGTAGGGGCGGGCAAAAAAGACACTTGGGCTGGAACGTCTTAGGTGCCCTCCCAGCCCTCACCTTCACGGGTGCGGACAGCAGCTGATCCTGTCAATCAGGCAAGTGAGGGCATGCTTGTATGTTGGGAGGGCACTCTATCTCACCAGGGATTGACGGTGATACGACCTGACAAGGCTCTGACAAAGTAGAGTAAGTAGAGTGATTGATTGCAGTGAAGAGTCTGTTCCAATTTGAGGTGCCTTTGATGCCACCTGGCAACTTAGAATTGCAAAGATATGGCGAAGCCGTGTTGGCTGCGTCAGGGCCTCATCGAACATGGCAACCACTATGCCTCGCAATGAAAAGGCATTGTTCGACCTGGAACACAATGATTTCACAAACAAGATCCTGAGTTCTGAACTCCAAAACTCCCCTTACTGTCAGTAGAGACTCCTCGGACTGCTCGCTTGTAAGAGATCGCTAGGCTGCTAAGTGCTTCGGAGTTTGTCTCCAGGGAAGGGCAACAATGAGAAAGCTTTAAACGCCTTGCGAGAAATCGTCCACAATGCCTTTCTGCGGTTCGGGAAAAAAATCCCAACCCTGATCTTTGCAAACTGAGCGAGGTTTGTCCGCTTTCTATGTACAGATTTGCAAGATTCTCAGGACAATCATTAATTAGCATGCATCATAGTGGCTTGCTTCCTGCCGAGGCTTACTAACTTGACGGTCATTGACGAGCCTGCAACATAGCTTTTCAAAATTGAGTGTTTGCATTGTGTGAGAGCAAAGTTTTTCGAACTCCAGGCACTTGTCACAGTCTTGGGCCGAGGTCTCACCCTTCATGGCAGCGAGAGCAGCAACTAAGGATACGGTCGACTGGATCCAGCCCAGAGGCTAGCCATGCACAGGTTCTGGTGACGTCACGAGATCAGGTCAACATGAGTTGACACAAGATGAGGAACTGACATGAGTTGATTTGTTGAACTTGCTCTGGGGGTTGTGACTCAGACTGTCTCTTTCATGCTTGAGAATTGCTTCAGATCGTCAAACAGTATGAGCCCGCTCATGTCCATGCGTTGAGCCAGTGGTTCAAGTGTATAGGCACATAAAGGTCACTTCATGCTAGCCAAGAAGTTAGACAGGATGTCTTTGACAGCAAAGACAGTGATATTGACACAATGTTGGCTACAGGATGTGATAGGGCCCCAATATCTCATGAATCAGTCAAGAGACATTGCATGTGAAGACTTTATTCATTTGCAGTGTGCTGCAGTAGCATGACACTCTTGATTACTCTTTTGATTAGCAGTAGCAGTCTTTCCATTGGTGATTCGGACGTTTCATCTGCGATGGGGAATAGAAGCAGATTGAGGCGACGCTCACCGTTGAGTCTGTGTGCATTTTGCCTCGCTCTTGTAGGCTCGGCAGCGCTGCTCGATGTCTTTGTTCTGGCAGATGGCCGACGTCGACAGACCATGTGGTTGAGGAATCCGCATGCAATCCGCCGGCAGCAGATGTGCGAGCAGACTGCTGCAGGCATCCGTCCGAGCAGACGTACAGATGTGTACCAGCTCCTTCAGCCGAGGGAACATGTACTCCGTCGGCCTGACATGTACATCGGACCTGTGGAGCCACGGAATGAGAGCATATGGATCATCGAAGAAAGCAAGGTCGTTGAGACCAACTTGATGCTATCGCCTGGCTTTGTGCAGATCTACAATGAAATCTTGGTGAATGCTATTGACCGACAGTTCCATAGTGATTTGTCCGAGATTCGCATCGATATTGATAGTGAAGACGGAAATATCACCCTGTGGAATGATGGTGGTGCCATCCCGGTGGAAATTCATCCAGATTTTGGTATCTATGTCCCAAACATGGTCTTCTCCAAGTTCATGAGTGGTGAGAATTTTGACGATACCGGGGTACGCTTTACAGGTGGCAGGAACGGCATTGGAGCCAAAGCCACAAATGTCTTCAGCAAAGCCTTTGAAGTAACCGTGGAAGACCCACGCGTTGGACTTCAATTCTTTCAGCGCTGGGAGAACAACATGGCAAGTATGTCGGAGCCGGTGATTTCCGAGCTTTCGCCAAGCGTCCAAAAGGGATCAGTGAAGGTCAGCTTTATACCAGACCTTCCCCGCTTTGGTCTGAAGCGACTCAATGATGCACACCTAAAGGTGATGAAATCCCGGGCTTTTGATGCTGCTGCCTGTACTGGATCTCAAGTTCAAGTCAGCTACAACAACGAAGTCCTCAGAGTTCAAAATTTCCAGGAATATGCTACCAATGTGCTTGGCAATGACGTGGCTGTGATGAAGGTTCATGACATGACCGGCAGAAACCGTGCTGAGGTGGCTGTGGCCTTCCGTGCCACTGGTGGTTTCTCGGCGCTGGGATTTGTGAATGGAATCCGCTGCAGCCGTGGGACTCACGTCAAACATGTCACAGATCAGATCACCAAAGGTATCATCAACCTGGCAGCAGGTGGACTGGTGGATGCCACTGTGAGGCAATACCTTCAAATTGTCATCAACGTCCTGGTTGACAATCCAGACTTTGACTCCCAGACCAAGACGCGGCTCACCACCACTACGAGCAAGTTGGGTTTTGATTTGGTGGTGTCCGATGACTTCATTCATAAAGTTGGTGAGCTTGGAGTCTTGGAGGCGGCCTTGAATGCCAAAGAGGTGTCCCGAAACAGAGTCCTCCAACGAGCACTGGCATCTGGTGCAGCTCCATCAATTGCCAAGCTGGAAGATGCGATCTACGCAGGGCGGAAGGGAAGAACTTGCACTTTGATCCTCACGGAGGGTGACTCTGCCAAGGCTTTGGCCGTGGCAGGTTTGGCTCGAGTCGGACGTGAGACCTATGGAGTCTTTCCTTTGAAAGGCAAGCCTCTGAATGTGAGAACTGCCACAGACAAGCAGATGATGGACAACCAGGAGCTCAAGCATTTGATGCATATCTTGGGATTGCACTGGGGTCAGACATTTAAGAGTGAGGAGGAGGTGATGGCCCTGCGGTATCAACAGCTCATGGTTTTCTCCGATCAAGATTTAGATGGGCATCACATTGCAGGTCTTATCATCAATCTTTTTGTGGCGCTGTGGCCTTCCCTTTTTGAGGTCAAGCCAGACTTCATCCGACGCTTTGCCACTCCGCTGGTTAAGGTCTTTGCTGCTGGAGGCGAAGAGCGCTTGGAGTTCTTTACACAGCGTGACTTTGAGCTGTGGCAAGCAAAAGAAGAGTCATGGACAAGGAGATATCGTGCCAAGTACTACAAGGGCTTGGGAACATCTACAAGGGGCGAGGCGCTGGAGTACTTTAGCAACATGGACAAGCATATCATCAATGTTGACTTTGAAGGAGAAGATGCTGTGGAAGCTGTGGAGAAGGCCTTCGAGCCCACACGAGCAGATGACCGGAAAGAGTGGATCACCGGCTACGACCCGACAGAGGAGGTGGACTACTCACAAAGTGCCATCTCCTTCAAGGACTTTTGAACAAATTGATATGAAAGAAAGAACAGAACTAAAGAACAGAAAAGAAAAGAAGGACAGAAAGAAAGAAAGAAAGATAAAAAGAAAGAGACACAGAAAGAAAAAGAAAGAAAGACAGACAGAAAGAGAGAAAGGCAGACACCTAGACGACAGGGTGGCCCGAAAGCATAGTAGGAGTAAGCATTACAACGAAAGGGTTCCAAACGAAACATGTTTTTGGGGTAGCAATGTATCACAAAGGTTTCAACCAGATCATGACTAAATAGTGGTCCATCGCCAGACATGCATGTCGGTTGTATGTATGATGACGATGTGTAATGTATGAGTATGTACAATGATGATGATGATGATGATGATGATGATGACAAAACACAGCGCCTGCCACGAAAAGTTCTTTCCCGTACTGCAGCTGTACTACAAACTGGCCACCTCTGAGTCCAGCTCCGAAAAGCTGTCACATGACACCACCAATCATCCCGCTCACCAGCGACACGCCGCGTTTACACCAGCATGTTTCGCGCTCCCCAGTGGCACGGCGCCACGCAAACGCACTTTCCACCAAAGCCGTGCAAATCCGCATGGCGCTGCGACATCACGAACGTAACTTCGCCACACGGCCACACACTAAAAGCAAACATATCACATCATACCACCAATCGTCCCGCTCACCAGCGACACGTCGCGTTTACAACAGCATGCTTCGCGCTCCTGAGTGGCACGGCGCCACGCAAACGCACTTTCGACCAAGGCCGCGCAAATCCGCATGGCACTGCGACATCGCGAACGTAATTTTGCAACACGGTCTGTCACAGACTAGCACTAGAAGCAGGCATATCACATGATACCACCAATCACCCACTCACCAGCGACACGACGCGTTTACACCAGCATGATTTGCGGTTTCCTGCACTACATTGTACTACAAACTGGCCACTTCTGAGCCCAGCTCCGAAAAGCTCTTTCCCACACTACACTTGCGCTACAAACTGGCCACTTCTGAGTCCAGCTCCGAAAAGTTCTTTCCCGTACTACATTTGTACTACAAACTGGCCACGTCTGAGTCCAGCTCCGCAAGTGAAGCGCCAAGTCTCCAAAATGAGCGTTTCGTACGAGACTTCCTCCCAAAGTGAAGCGCCAAGGCGGAGGAAGAAAGGGGGCTTTGTGGAGGACTCTCAGGAGTCTGAGCAGCGGCTTCAGCACGCGGTGGACCGTGGGCTTGCTGAAACCGATAGCGCTGGAGTTGCTGCGTGATGAGCAAGTTGGGAGCCGCAAAACAGTGGCCTGGCCGCTCCACAGCGGGACTTCTTCTTCCTATCAGATGGTGGATGGACCACTGTCACCATCAGTGCCCTCTCCAGAACCTGACCGGCGCCCTCAACTTGCTGAACGCGTTCATGGGGTTGTTGGTCGGGAAGGAGAAGGCCTTGAACAAACATGGGAATGGGAATGGACTTGGGCGGACAATGCGCCCTGGTGGTCACGCCAGTCAGCGTGGCACACTGGACGTGGATGGAGTCCTGCGGAAAGTGGGATTCCTATGATTGGGCAGACTCTTCAAGATGGAGTTCATGGCGGTGAACATGGCAACGAGCCGCCCTCGCCAGCAATCCACATCTCTACGGCTTTTTTCCACTCGCGATATGACTCAGTCGGCAAGGCTGCGAAGGAAGCCGGATAGGAGGACGGAATGCGAGGCCTTGTTGACTTCTCTGGTGTCACCTTGGTCTCACTCACAGTCTCCTCCGGCATGGCCTCCTCTTCATTGTTGGTGTTCATGCGGTAGTGCTCCCAAGCGCCTTCAGGGCATGCGGCCGCACCCAAACGACTCATTCAACCTGTCCTGATCATCGGCCTGCCACCAATCGGCAACAGGATCCACTTCTTCCAGTCGCTTGTCAGCAGCGACTGCACTGCTGTGTTCACTGGTGGCACGTTGACTCCCCCAAATTGTGCTTGAACGCGACCCTTCAGGCCCCCCATGGATTTGGGTGACAAGCGCGAACAGAATCAAGTGTTGAAACGACGACCTGAGTCCCGATCTTGTGATCATCACACCTCCATGTGGTCCATTGAGCTGTATGCAAGCTATCAATGATCCGTCGTTTGGAAGCGGTTGATGGCATTTCATCTTTGGGAGTTCATTTGTAAAGTGTGGGACTTGCAGACCTCCAAGGGTGGTTTGTGTCTTTCGGAGACACCTTGGTTAAGTAAGGCGCTCGAGTTGCAAATCATGGCTAGTCGACCGCATCTGCGTAGGGCCATTATTGATCAATGGGCCTTTGAACTCAAACATCCAGGCAACAATCGACCTATGCGCAAAAGAGCTGTGCTGCATGTCAACTCGGCTCGATTCGCTTTCTTGCTGGAGGATCGAAGTCGTTGCTCTCACCCCCGGGAAGATCATCAGGTGATTGAAGGAGCCACCGAGCCACCGTGGATGATGGTCATTGGGTTAATAGATCGTTGATAGCCGGACTTTGGACCAAAGAGCTGTGCACCCATATTTTGCAAGCAGCTTCTAACACTCTTGTGGCCGAAGAAACCCAAGATGCCCCCTTCCAGTTTGTTCGTGGAACTAACAGACCCACAGCTGAAACGCCTGGAACAGCCGTCGTGTCAGGGATGTCGCGCCGTGTTGCTTCCCATGAATGCACATTGCAATGGCAAGGGCGTGAGCCATGTGATGTCATCTTGCTTGTGCTGTTGAAATTGAAGCACCTTCCGACCAAATTGTAGGAGATCCCGAGGACCTAGCCGAATTGGCCATTCGTCGAGAGTTCAAGCGGTTGCAAGAGGAGAAAGGCCAAAGGAAGGGTGACTTGGGGGAATAGGTTTCCGGTATGGGTATGTTCGATTCACCGGAGCCGCCAGTCATTTGCCAAAAGAAGTCAGAAACCAGTTAGCTAAGCTACATGGTCACTTTGGACATCCTAGCAACGAACGGCTAGCTCGCATGTTGCAAATCAATGGGGCCAACAAGGGTATCATAGAGGGAGCCGAAGCCTTGCGTTGCAGCGTTTGTGAACGGATCACAGGTCCGCGGTCAGATCCACAAGCATCCCCAAAAGCACCAAGCCGATTCAATGAGCAATGAGTTCTTGACAGTTTCCTCATCTTAGATTGTACAGGTAAAAGGTGGAATGTGACGCACATCGTCCATGGTTTTGTTCATTGCAGTATGGCATCTGTTCACGCAATCCGGGTAGTAGCGTAGTGCAGAGCTTTTGTTCGACCGTTGGATCATGTGTCATGGCCCTCCGTCTGATCTATGTCTGGGCCGTGGCAGCGAGTTTCGAGGTGCCTTTGAATCCATGTGCTGTGTCTTTGATATACACTTGACCGTCCTTCCCAATCAGCCAAGTTCAAAGCTGGTCTGAGCGAAAGACATGGGGCAATCCTCAAGCTAATGATCCTGAGGGTCATCCATGAACTCAGTATAGCTAAAGAAGCTGAATTGCGTTTAGTGGTGTCCACGTGTTGTCAAGCAAAGAATCGTCTTTTGTGCGGAAGTGCGGCCAGGCACCCTGCAGGGCCGCGATGTCGCGATCCCATCCGCTTTGGTGCTGCAGATCGCTGATGGAGAGGTTCGCGTGAGCGCGAACTATAGTACAACACATGATGAAGAAATCGCCGCATGGAGCAGCTTGTCTGCATTCCAGTGGTTAGACTCCCATGAACGCCTTTGCGTTGCCTTGAACACTCGATCAAGACCCCCCGAAACTCGTTTCCTTGACTCGTCCAGGCACCGTCGTGTACTACCACTAGCCGCCTGGTCAACATCGACGTTTGCGAGACAATGC